>PVJL010000063.1:49422-187918 GCA_004026885.1 Lyroderma lyra | reverse complement strand
ATTAAACTTGAAAAAGATTAATTGACAATCCCCAGATATACTAATACTTCATTTTTGTTGATCTTTTGGAAGAGGTCATCTAAAGAGAAGAGTATGTGGTTCTGGCTCATGAAATATGTAATAAACCCAGCTTTGACACTGTTGGACACCAGGTCCCCTCCACTCCTCTTCAGACATCAAATGGGTTTTGGGGTACTTGTTTAGAAAGTTCTCTGGGTAACATGACATGCTGGTACTTGTGGTACTCACCAAAGTACTTGCCTGTGTAGTAGATCTGTTTGTGGGCCATCCTGCAGGCAGGCGCATAGTGAGAAGTCAGCTATAATTCTTCTTAGTCTTCCTTTTGAGAGGATGTGTCTTCTTTTTTTTTTCTAGTCACATGCAAATGTTTTTCTCACAGTCTTTTTATTCTGATGCATATGATTTTCTTTGTATTCCTTCTGCTTGGGGCTCTCAGAGCCCCTTAAATCTGTGGGCTCCTGAATTTGTTCTGTATCAGTATGGGTAAATTCTTAGTGTGTGGACAGAGCTGATTTCCATAGTGAAGCTAATCCATCAGCTTAACTTGTTAGTGAATGAGTCCCGACCTTTGACCCTTCCTCTCCTTTTCCCCGGTGGACTCTGGAGTGTGTACAGAAGTTTCAGGCGAGTCACGATGTTTCCATTACTTCTCTGAAGCAAGGAGCTCTAGATGTTATCTATCTTTTAGCTCACTCTGGTACCAGAGTCTGCTGGTATCTGGCTTCTTTGTTCTCTTTACCACAAACACAGTCCTTTTGGAGAAGTAAGTCTATCTCTGAGTGGAGATGAAGGAGGGTAGTCTAGGAGGGGCAAGACAGAGATCTTACTTACCATCTTGCAGCTTCCCAAGACAAGTGTTTTCTGTACGTAAGTTTCCTA
Source organism: Lyroderma lyra (assembly GCA_004026885.1). Lineage (NCBI taxonomy): Eukaryota > Metazoa > Chordata > Mammalia > Chiroptera > Megadermatidae > Lyroderma > Lyroderma lyra. The sequence goes on along the minus strand of PVJL010000063.1, from coordinate 187,018 downwards.
TTAAACCCATTAACCAGCCAGCTGGACTTGTCTAGTTCTTTGGTCAGTTCTGCCCTTCAGTATTTGGGGGCTACTTTGCATAATTTTCACGGAACATTTAGCCATTATCTTTTTAAAAATAGACTTGTTATTTTAGAATAGTTGTAGATTTGTAGAAAAGTTGGCAGAGGTAGTACAGAGAGTTCCCATATACTCTTCATCTAGTTTCTTCTATCATTAACATCCTACATTAGTATGGTACATTTGTCATAACTAATGAACCAATATTGATGTATTAGTATTAACTAAAGTTCATACTTTATATTTCTTTAGTTTTTATCTAATGTCCTTTTTCTGTTCCAGGATCTTATCTAGGATATCACATTGCATGTCTTTTTAGGCTCCTCTTGGCTATGACTGTTACTCAGATTCTCTTTGGTTTTGATGAACTTGACAGTTTGGAAAGATACTGGTTAGGTATTTTGTAGAATGTCCCTCAATTAGGATTTGTCTGCTTATGATTAACCTGGGCTTACAGGTTTTGGGGAGGAAGATCACAGAGATAAATTGCTGTTCTCATCATACCATATCAGGGTACATATTATTAGCATGACATATTACCGTTCATGTTAACCTTGACACCTGCCTGAGGTAGTGTTTGTCAGGTTTTCACTGTAAAGTAACTCTTTCTCCTTTCTACTCTATAGAAAGAAATCACTATGTGAAGCCCACACTATGGAGCAGGGAGTTATGCTCCACCCCCTTGAGGGCAGAGTATCTACTTAAATTATTTGGAATTGTTTAGCACAGGAGTTTTGTCCCTTCTTCCTCATTTATTTATTTATTCATTCATTTCAGTATGGACTCATGGATTTTTTTCATACTTTGGATTATAACTCAGGACCGTATTTTATTGCTCAAATTATTCCAGCTTTGGCCATTTGAGCTCCTTCAGTTGACTCTTTTGTCCCTTTGACATACTCTACTATTGTGGGGTTTTTTTGAGCACTCCCTTACTTACTGGCACTATGAGATGCTCTATATTATTTATTCCCTGCCCCAGCCTAGAATCAGCCATTTCTCCAAGAAGCCCTGGTTCATTTTTTTGGAGAATGGCATTAGAAACTTAAGTTCTGGGTGCTCAGTGTGGCCATTATCTTAAAATATTACTTCTGCTCCATTTGCTCTCTGCCCGCCTTTTTAGACTCTAGTTACATGTGTTTATATCTTTTTAATTTATTCCATCTGTCTCTTATGCTCTTGATTAAATTTTTGTTTTTTCTCCCTGTGTTTCAGTTTGGATAGTTTTCTGTTGACTTATTTTTCAGTTGACTAATCCTCTTTTCTGTTGTGTCTAGTCTGCTTTTAAACCCTCCTACTGACTTTTAAATTTTATTTATTATATTTTTCAGGTCCAGAATTTCCATTTAATACTTTTTATAGATTCCAATTTTCTAGTGAAATTCTTTATTTTTAATCTATGTTTTTCCATCCTCCTTTCCTCCTCCTGTTTTAGATTTTGTTCATAGTAGTTATGTTAAAGTCATTTTCTGCTTACTTTAGTATCTGGATCATGTATGAGTCTGTTTCTATTCTTTTTTTTTTTTTTTTTTTTTTATTTTTTTTTTTTTTTTTTTTTTTTTTTTTTTTTTTTTTTTTTTTTTTTTTTTTTTTTTTTTTTTTTTTTTTTTCTTGATAATCCTTCATGTGGCTCTTTCTCTTGGCATGCCAAGTTTGAATGCTGGACACTGTGTTTAAAAAAAAAAATTATAAAACCTCCAGGTAATATCATTTTCTTCCAGAGAAGGTTTACCATTTCCTTTACTATTCAGGTAGAGTATGGGCTACTTACCTTAATCCAATCAAATACTGAGCTGAATTGAGTTTGGGTTTTGATAGGCGCTCTCTGTCTTTTTCTTGAATGTGGCCCTCCACAGCTTTCAACCAAAAACTTGAAGTGTTCATTGGAACCCTGCCACCAGTAAATACTGACTTTTAGTCCTTATTTCCTCAGCATATGTCATTGCCAAGGTTTCCAGGTAGGGTAGTTTTCGGCGGTGGTACACCTAGTTGAAAAAACACATGCAGAGCCGACATGGGGGGACCATAAACACACCAGCAAGCAAGCAAGCTACTTTATTGCGCACCTGGGACTATATATACATATTCAAACAGAAGTGGCATCTTGCCACATCTGCCCAGTAGCAGTTGTTTAGGTTTTCATGGTTATATAAGGCAGGACGTGCACAGTAAATGTCAGCCCCAGGAATTCCTCAACCCCAGACATAGACTGATTATACCAAGGTCAAGCCTGGGTGGTGGGCCTGGCTTTAACCCTTTACAGTGGGTCTCGCTGTAATTCTTTACAGAGGGCTTGGCTTTAACTCTCTGGGGACTGACAGCATAAAACACTTTTTATTTCAGAGTCTTTATCCTTAATGTATTAGTTTTGGGAGTTCCCTGGTGGTGTAGTGGCTTAAGGCTTTGGCGCTGGTACTGTCAATGCTGTGGCCTGGGTTCGATTCCCAGCCAGGGAACTACCCACATTCCAAAAAAATAAAAAAAATAAAAAATAAAAAGCACAAACTGCTGCTCTGGCTCTAAGGCTCCTTGCCAAATATAAATCTTAATGTATTAGTTTTGTATTGCTGCTGTAACAAATTACAAATGAGGGGATTTAAAACACCACATAGTTTTATAGTTCTGGAGATTATAAATCCAAAATAGGTTTCATTGAGCTAAAATCAAGTTGTCAGTAGGACTGTGTTCCTTGCTCTAGTCCCTTGCCTAGTCCAGCTTCTAGAGGCTGCCTGCATTCCTTAGCTCATAAACCTTTCCTCCAACTGCAAAATCAGCAGCATACATCTTCAAGTATCTTTCTGACTCTGACCTGTCTGCCTCTCTTTCTTTTGTAAAGACCCAGTGATTACATTGATCACACCCGGGTAATCTAGGATAATCTCCCCAACCCCCAATCCCTAATTTAATCATATACCTATAAGATCCCTTTGCCATGTAATACAGCATATCCACAAGTTCTGGGGTTTAGGACATAGACATATTTGGTGGTGGTGGGGCATTATTTTGCTGACCACACTTAGTTTTTTAGGTTCCTGCTTACACAGTTTCAAAATTTAACATATGTCTTGAGAGGAAATCTACCATGTAACGTTAAGGCTCAGTTCTGCTCTCTCCCTTTTTACAGGGGTCTTAGTCCTTCAAATCTCAATGTTATCTCCCTAACCCTGCTGGTCTATTTTATCCTCGGTATTGGTCCTCTACATAGGCAAAACCCAGATTCTCAGCCTCTAGCTGTGTGCCCAGAGTGGGCAAACGTCTCAGGGAGAACTCTGCTGCAGAATAGCAGTGTACCTCCTTGTGGTTCACCTCTCTGGAATTTTGGCTCCCCTACTTCTATTTGCTCCAGCAGTTCTCTGATTCATTTTTTCTAATTGATTTTGGTGGGATCTCTGACTTGCTATAAACTGTTCCATCATATTTCTTCTAAGTCCTTTTGACACAACTTTATAAATATATGTATTTAAATATAGCATTCTTTTTTATATATCCCAGGGTTTTGATATGACTCAGATATTTCAGGTTTATCTTGTACATTTCCAGCCCTAGACCTGGAATTGGCCATTTGGCCAAGGAGCTCTGGTTACTTTTATTGGGAAAGGGTGTAAGGAGTCCTCTGTACCATTTGCATCTAGCATTTTGTTCATATATGATACTCGACAAATATTTGCTAAATAAATTTTTATATTTATGTCTTTACTTGGTTCTACTAATTAACCAGTGCTTCTTTCATGAAGTCTTCTTTGGCTTTTTCTCCTCTCTGAATTCTCTAAATCTTTCTAGACTTCTATTTTAGTTAAAATATTTTGCAACTTGGACTTGGAGGCTGGGACTAGATAGACGTTATAATTCCTTTTCATCCTAATAACCTATAAATTAGCACCATTATCTTATTCTTTTGATGTATGTTAATGTTTTTACCCAAATAAATTGAAAATTGAGGATACAGCCAGATTTTACTCTTTCTGGACAGGTTGTAGTTGCTAAATAAATACTTGTTGATTGATCAATTACTTTTTTTTGTTTGTTTATGCAAATAAGTGTACTTTTATTTTAAATAAAGATACAACACAATTTCCTATGGGACAAAAATACACGTTCTACTTTCTTTTTTTTTGTATTTGTTCAGGTCTCTTTAAGCTATTTTATAATGAAAAGTAGTATTTGCTAAATACGAGATTTAAAGTAATTAAACTAATCCCAAGTCTACTCTAAAATTGGCTTTCTGAGAGAAAAATACTAACTTTTGAGGAAAGGCAAAAGGACTTTTTAAACAAATGTGGCGATTAGCACAAATCAAGTAAGAATATAAATGAAATAATAATCTAAATAAAATTTTAAATTACATCTATTGTTTTAACATGACTCCAGTGTCAGTGTTCAGTGAAAGGGGCTAGGTAACTTCACTGTGTGGTGCAGTTAAGGCGCAAAGTAGGAATTTGACAGAAATTTATTAAATTAATAAGACACATTAGCTCAGCTACTTGGAAGCTACAATTTAAAATTAGCCAGTTTTCAAGAGCTAGTACTAATTTCTTCCATCAATGAGGCAAAAAAAGAAAAGGCCTAATATCATATTTTCATATGATAATTATGCAATTGTGATGGAGTATTCTGGATGCTCACCTAAATATTGACTTTGAACATTTGATTGTATTTAAAGCTCTTTAAAGATAACTTTGACCGTATTCATATTGGGGCTTTTGTCTTTGTGGAGGCAGGAGGGCCCTGTATGAGAAAAAAAATCTAAACCAAGTTTCTTATTTTTCTAAATTTTAGGATTTAGCATATCAAAAGCATATAATAAATGAGTGAAAAATTTATAAATAATCGGAGGAATATAAAATTAGTTAAATAACCTTAGAATTAATAAGCTATATTTCTTCTTCCTGTGGTCCCCATCAACTGTATTCAATTTTTAATTGTAGTGTTTTTAATTAGCATTACAAAATAAGATTAACATTACTCAGATTGATCAATTACTTGATTTTATTGCATATTATTACTGTTGCAGCTTGGAAGTAGGTGGAACTTTTTCAATTGAAGAATGTGTAAAATATTGGGCTGGGGGAACTCTTCTATGTAAAACTTTAAAGAGTTTTGAAAAAAATGAACCATAATATTTTTTATATCTATATATCTATATCTATGTCTATATCTATATCTATAAAATCTTTCACTATAGACTTGAAGCTCAGTTGCCTAGGTTAAAAGTGAAGCTTTTCACTTAGTATTTGAATGACCTTGGACAAGTTTAATTAATTTCTCTGACCCTCAGTTTTCATGTTTATTAAATGGATATAATAACAGTATATACCTTATAGGATTAAGTGAGTTAATACATGTAAAGTACTTAAGCCAGAGGTTGGCACAAAGTATGCAGTCAATACATGTTATCAATGAATCATACATACATTTAATAAAAATGTGAACATCTGTAAATACTTTTTTTACTTAATGTTATATTGTGGATATTTTTTCATGTTCTTGAAGTTTTTTTGTAAAAAATATCTTTAATGGCTGTATAGAAGTTCATCGTCAAAAAATACCCTAATTTTATTTACCAGTTTAATATTACTGTGCATTTAAATTGTTTGCATTTTTTAATTGGCTTTTATTTTGACTGCCATTTTTCTTACCCAAGAACTGGAGCAAGGAGAATGGCCAAATTGAGGATTTAGAAGTAGCATAGCATCTTGTAGAGATAATACTGGATTTAGAATTAGTTAGAAGATTGAATTCTAGTTCATAGTTTGCCCCATTCTTTCCTAGGTTTGAGTAAATAATCTGTTGGATCCTTTCCGAATTACCTTCTAATATCATTGTGCAGGAATTAAGTCCATTTTAGTCATAATTCATAGGTATTATTTCCTCTAAAAGTCATACACAAATATCTTAGCTGAATTAATCTATATAACAGCTTCCTACCCATAGTACCAAAGACTTCAAGGTAGTAGTGACTCTTTTAGCCATCAGGCAAGTCAGAGTCTGGGGCTAGACCCCTGGCCTGGTCACCTCCAACTGCAAGCAGCCTAATTTGTGACTTCAGTCCCTTCTAGTTGATCCAGTATACTCTGCTGTATAAACAAGATTTTCTGTGTGCCAACCTATGAAAAGATTTGGAGGTACTAATTTAAAAGAATGTGTCAAGAAAAACTTTTGCTGCTGGCAGATATATGTAGTTCAGTTCTTTGCTATTTGTTGGTAATTCTCCATTCTTTGACATTTTAGCATGGCTGCTCGCTGTTTCTGGGATGCTGACACTGACAACTACACTCATGATGTTTTCATGAATGTAAGTCTGTTTGGAAACTTTTTCTTGCTTTCAAAGGGCACAAGGCCATTCCAAATACAATTACTTAATATTTATTCAGATTATTAGTTTTAGACATTTGTCTTAGACTCCTTCTGGATGAGATGGTTTTACTGTTCTTTTTTAGTGTTACTAAAGCAGAAACCTTGTATGCTGCTTATAGACAAGGAGACTTGTTTATGTACAGGTGACGTAACTCTTTCACAAGTTTGAATTTGGGAATAGCATATTGTTTATTTAGTGCTAATAGACACAGCACTTTACTAAGCTGCAAAGAAATTTGAGGGGCAGGGGTTCCATGAACAAAGGTGATTTTCTTTCAGTAATAAAAGTAATTACTTTATTTTGGAGCTAATTCTCAAAATGAAGGAAAAATAAAAAGGAATTTTTAAAAGGAGTTTTTATTTAAACATTGGCAAGTTATTGACATGAATATTTTATATATTGTAATCATAAAATATATGTTATTTTATACTTGTTTCCAGGAATTATCCCCTCCTCTATCCAAATGCTTCCAGATTGTGAATTAGTAGAGTCAGAATTAAGTAGAGTGGTATAGAACAGAAATTGGATTGAGTGAATTAGGAGGGAAATTCTATTTCTGGCTCTGTGACATTCAATTAGAAAGTCACAGAGCCAGAAATAGAACTTTGGACTTTTCTTTGATTATGTCAGTAACATTAGGAAACTATACTGGATTTTCCCAAACACTGGCTGTGGCTGCCTAAGAATAAATTGAGGAACTTGTTTAAAATACAGATGCCAGGGCTCTACTCAAGTAGATTCTAATCGAATAAGCCAGGGATGGGATCAGTGAATCTGAATTTTTTTAAAAAGTTCACATAATTATGCTTACTGCCAGGTTTGGAAGCTTCTTGTGTAGATGATCTTATTAAGGTACCCTTTAGCTTTAAAATTCTATGGTACTACCAAAGTTTCATTTTATGCTCAACTACCTTAGGGATCAAGGGCTGAACAATGGGAAGTATGTAAATCTTCATTTAACAGCTCTCAGGGGCTAGGGTCAAGTGTCAAGCTAAGGTGATGGCTTTTCCTGCTTTTTTTGCAGTAAAAGTGCATATTTCCCTGAGTACACAATCCAATTCATTCATTCAACAGATAATTCTGAGCTCCTATTATGTGCCAACCTATATACTGCAGGTACTAGGAATAAAATGATGAATAGCACAGGTATGGTTTTTGCCTGTAGAGTTTATAAACCAGTAGGGGCCAGACAATACTCAAATTAACAAATATGTAATAATAAACCTTTGTTATCAACTATTACTTAGAGATTCCAGGATTGGTTTTTAGAACACGGGATTGGTGAAGAGATGTCTAGAAATCATTTTTGAGAGCCTGGTCTAGGTTGCTGAGTTAGTCTACTGTATGTTTAGTCCATTTGGTTGAGTTGAATGTTTGTTTAGGTGTCACTTTCAGAGTTTAAAGCACTTTATTATTATTCTAAGAACATCCCAGGAAGCAGCTGCAGAGGATGAGGAAATGAGAGAGGGGAGAGAAAGGCATATGTTATTGAGCTGATAAGTGCTGTGGATAACAGAGCTCAACCTTACTGGACAACTCTGGGCAGCACTGTAAAATGGTGCCAATCAGAGTGGAGTCCACAAACCCACCAGTGCTGTAAACCTTTTGTTACAGGTCCTCCAGGAGGAGATAAGTATGTAAATTGGGGGTAAGGGTTTATAAACTCCTATAGGAATTTGACAAAGTAATTTTATGTCCATCTAATAATCTAATAATAAAAGGTTTAGGCTGTATTTATATGTTTTTAATTTCATTTTCCCAGTTATTAATTTTTATTGTATTTTACAAAAGCATCAGTTTATGAAGAACTGAAAATTAGAACAAAAACAAATAACAGAGCATTGTTATAGAACACAGCTCACAGTTATCCCACCCATGGAGCCAGGGAACTGGGCTAACCAAAGAATTTTGCTTTTGGTTAATAATCAAGAACTTGTGTTCAGATTTTCTCCTATCACTGACAGGGTGGAGGTGAGGTTCATTGATGGGTCAGGAGTTCCTGAGGCAGGTGGAACTCTTCCTGTAAGAAGTACCTAAAAAGTGGTTTAACAAGTTTAACTGGGATCTGGAAAACATTTTGAGATTCTGAGCTAAAGGATGGACACATGAATTTTATAAATTAAGAACAAACATCGAGTGACAATTTTCCCTTATCCAGAATTTATGACAGGGTGCTGTTATTTTTATACCAGTGATATTATAATATAGTTTTTTGACTTGGGTAATGCATTTACTTCAAGGAACTCAAAGCATTTCGTGTATTATTTCTTTGATAAATCAGGAAGATAGGAATACTTTTCTATGAACATGCATTACATAAAGTTCATTAATTTGCATTTTATTTCTACATTCAGAAAGTCTAACTCTTTATCTGTCCTAACAGTCTGGATTTGTGTATTTGTTTTCTGTTTTGTTTGTTTTTTAGGACAGTTTGTTCTGTGTTGTAGCGGCATTTGGCTGTTTCTACTATTGAATCTTTTGAAAGCTGGGAAAAAATATGACCATGAAGAAATATGAACAGCTTTTTTATGTTGTTAAATATCTTGATAAAATAAAGATAACTTGACAGTTTGGCAACCGAGTCTGTTGAGTTTCAGGTCTTATATTTTAATACTTTGATTTTGTTATAGTATGTTCTTGCTACATTTGGAAAGTAGAGAAAAAAGTAGGGGAAAATCCTTAATTAAGTCGTTCTACATAATAACTATAAATGTTTTCGTATATTTTCTACCAGTTTTTCTTTATTTGCAGGGTTTTGAAAAATGATATACAATTTTGTAACCTGATTTTTCACTTCTCATAATGTCACATGCAGGGTTTATGTCATTTTATTTGCATTATGATTTTCATAAGCATAATTTAATAGTTGCATTTATCCCATTGTTTTATACCATTGCTTACTTTCTGCCATATCCTTATTGAGGACTGATTATTTCTAATTTTTCACTATTATAAGTAACACCAAGATGAATTTATTTGTGCATGAAGTTTTTTTCCTGCATTTTGAATTGCTGCTTTTATCTCTCATTCATTGTTTTTGCTCAGCTCTTGCCATCCTCCACCCTCCACAGCTTATTAGCTTAAACATGCATCTGTTTTCTCCAGGGTTTGTCCAGGGTCAGTTTCTGACAGAGTCTGAGAGTTTCCAAGCTGTGTATGAAATTAGCCCTCCCTTAAAACTCTCCAAAATTATGTTGGTTACTATCCCAACTTCCACTATCTTTGTAGTAATGTTCTCCTTAGAGTCCCTGGTGCCTCCTCCAGCTAGCTGTACTTATTTGGAACACCTTAGTTTACTCTATGAGCTGACAAGGAGAAAATTCTGAGATGTTCTAAATTAAATTACAGCAACTGGAGAGTGAGAGAGATAGAACAGTTAATTTGTTAATACCTGTGGACTAGCTAACAAAAGACTGCTCATATTCATATATGTCCGTTGGAATTTCAGATTAATTTCTAGGTGGCTATTTCCGCAGTTATCCAAGAGCAAATAGCCAAAGGCTTCAAACCCCAGATGTATTCGCTTTTTATTTTTTCACACATGAACTTTATGGACTGTTGTCCACCAGTCCAAAGAAGTGGACACTTCCTTGTGGGCTCTGAGCTTATCCCCAAAGCTGGCCCCACTTCACCTTTTCCCACCCTCTTTGCCTCTAGCTAATGCAAATTCTTTCAGATGGTACCCTCCCCATACTCGATGTATTATATAAAAAATAATTGCAAACTCCAGGGCAACAGGAAATGTATATCTTTTCCATCTATTCATGCTGCTGGTAGTTTGGACTTCGTGCCCCAAAACCGGCTAGCATTTTTGGCTCAATAAAACCTTTCTTTAAAAAAAAAGAAGACTTTCAGCTGTCGAAGTTAAATTTTTGTTTAACAGAGCCATGGTAAAATAATGATTTGAAACTCAAAAGGTTTACAATTTAAATCCTTTTTCTCCCTGGAGGTCCCTCAGTAGATCCATAAGTTTACCTACCCTTTTCAAGTCAAGCATGTAGACAAAAATAAAAATGAATAAATGAGAAAATACATTAAAAAGTTCTTATATAATACATTCTTCTTCCTTAACATTGGATATCTACTTGCCTTACATCAATAGACTCTAAAGAGACACCTCCAAAGGTTCAGTCTAGCAAAGGAAAATGTTTCTCTTCAAGGCATACCCTATCATGTGATTTCTTACCCGTGGTCTCCTTTGAATCTGTTTATTGACATAAGAAACAGCCAAACCCATAGAGAATTTTTCTAAGAGTCAAACTGACAACATATGCTGGGGAGCAAGATCTCAAATGCTATCCAGAATAACATTTTGGGGTTTCTTTTATGCATTTGTGATTAACAAGGGAATAAACATTATGAATATTACATGACTGTGGGAGAAAGCAAGGCAGGAATGGGATTACAGGTCAGTTAAACTCGAGTGTGCTCACATATTAGAAGGTGGGGTCTGAAAGGAGGGATTTCAAAGGTGTGTTAACTTAGATGCATAGAAACAATGGCCAGAGCTTGCCATAAGGCAAAGATAAGCCTGCCCAGTTAGGAATTTATGATTAGATCACTCTGGGAGGTTACTTTCCGTAAAACCCCGTTTTCTTCCACACATTCCTGTTCAACTAGCCATTAGTTGATTCCTAGAGATCATTTTTTAGTGAGCTCACTAATAGAAACAAGCTGAAACACTGGGCGGTAGTAACAAGCTTTATTAGGTGACCTGCCGGGCTGTCTCACAATGGGAGAACAGCAGCTCCGACCCTTGTGAAGTGATAAAGGTAGGAGAGGTTGCTAGGTAACATGTAGAAGGAAATCTAGGTGGGCACTACTGATGGGTCAAGCATAGACTTTAATTGTCCAGGTGATTAGTCAAGCATAGGTCTCAATTGCCCCGGTTACAGTAAGGGCTAATGTAGGTTTCGGTTTCCCAAACCCAATTTGTTTCCCGTATTAACTCTCTAATAGGTTAATGTTAAATCATAGTATCCTGTTTTCCCGAACTAACTCTTGGTCTCCTAGATTAATGTTAAATCATAGTATGGTCAAGAAAGAGAAGGAGAAGATGGCGGGGCAGGAGCCATTCTATATTGAATCTATCACTCGCGTGGGTCAGAAATACCAGGGTTCATTATACTTGTTATATAGGTTCATAATATTGAGGAAAGAGGGTTTGGGGCCAGCTACAGGTTTTCATAGGACTTCGTTGGCGGACGTGAACTCTCTTTATATGGGGAAAAGTTGGTACTGTGAAGCAGCTGCAGACCGGTAGGTCTTTGGCAGCAGGCGTCATGGCTATCTGCATTATGGATGGCCTGGTACGATTGCCTGGCACTGCGCCAGGCTTTGGGGATAGAGCAGGAAGGACCAAGACGGACCGAACCAATTGAGAAGATGAAACCCAGCTCCGAGCAGGGCAGAAAGGGAGCCGCGGAGTTAACCAATCTTTGACGAATTGCCAGGGAGTACGCGTGACAGTTCACAGGAGGTATCTTCACCTCTACTCCACTTGGTCACGGAGATTGACCCTTAGCCAATTAATTCATGGCCTGCCTGGTGTTTTCTGCTCTGTCATTCAATCCCTGAGGCCTCTGTGGAGGCGGAACTACTGTGTCAGGAGTCGGGGTTTTCAGGGAAAATTCGTGGTCGGATTGACAAGAGGGCGTGCAGTAGGCGGGACTTCCGGCCTGCTGTTCCGTCAGCAGCCTTTCCCGGGCGTCTCCCCGCAACCTTCGAAACTTCCCTTCTCCGTGACACTAAGCCCAGGAGAGAAAACGACGGGACAGGGGTCGGGGGAACGCAAGCTGCCGGTGAGGACCCTGTGTGTGTGCATATACTTGCGGCTCTGAGAGGAGAAACTGTAGGGCTGGGACTGCGAAGACACTGAAAGAAGTGTGGGTTAGTGACAGCGAGGGGAGTGTGAGGCAGGGACTATGAGGCTACTGTGACCCAGGGGCAGTGACAGCGAGGGGACTGTGACCGAGATGTAGCTGCTTGCGAGGGGTCTGCGACCCAGGAGCAGTGAATGCAAACGGTCTCTGACCTCGGAGAGAGGCAGAGGTTGCGAAGGAACTATGACCGAGGAAGTATGAGGGCGTGACTGCGAAGGGACGTGACCAGGGGCCAGTGACTCGGAGGAGACTCTGATAAATGGATGGTGACTGCGAGAAGACTCTGACCTAAGGGAACATGAAGCAACAGCTGTGGAGAGACTCTGACCAGCTAACAGTAGTTTGAGGGGCTGACTTGGAGAAGAGTGTGGGACCAGTGACTGGGTATGGTACTGTAGGGCTGTATTTGGGCACGGGGTGTGATTGGTGGCCGTGACTGGGCAGAGAAAGTCTTTCGGAAAGAACACTGGATCGGTTCTTATTATGCAGACCTGAATTTAATTTCATGGACAAACTTCTTGTGATTGGGAAACTTACCTCACCACTGAGCTACCGTTTTTTCCTCAGTGAATGGGAAGTTTGGACTAGATTAACGTTTCCTAAACTATGGGTTCCATCCTATTATTGGGTTGTGATATCCATGTAGTGGATGGCACCTGAACGTTTTTTAAAAAATACAATAGAACAGATATTTTCAGTGTGTTGACATAATAAGAGTAAGTATTGTTTCATGAAACTTGTTTCAGTTTTGTGTGTATGAGATTATTATGTAAAGTGGATTTCATATATCTCAAAATATATGAAATGTAGAAAAGATTTTTACTAGATTATTTCTTCTTTGGGGTCTAAAATGCCACGATATTTTGATTAGGGGACTGTTAGGAAGATGCAGTTGGGAGTACTGGAGCTATGGCTGAGGCACAGGCTCTCTCAGAATTAACTGAAGAAGCCTTCCCAGATATAATTGAGGTGACTAGTTATGACTGAGGACTGAAACAGGATCTCACTTGGGAGAACCAGAACTTACATATTGAAATGGGGACTGTGATATTTATAGAGACAGTGAGGAGATAGGGCTTGATGATAGGCAAAACTACTAGGAGTAGGCACTGAGGGAGGGGGAGCTTTAGGGAGGGTAGGAACAAAGTTTAGGAAGAGAACCAAAGATAAAGACAGAAAACGTTCTGCCAAGAATAAAATGAGAGTAGGAGAAATGCCTTCAGGGTCATTTTCAATCTTGATACTTAGTGGTTCTGCAAGTACAGAGAATTGCTAGTAAAAAGATGTTAGTTGAGAATGGGATTTGATGCAGTAATCAATCAGTGGTAAACAGATGACTCTGGGAAGGTCAACAGTGGTGACTAGAATGCCACATGGGAGAGGCTTTAATGTATTTAGCTCTTCAGTTCAGTGATTTCTGCACTGGAGGCCAAGCTTGGCATCCTGGCAATGATACTATATTGTGGGTAAACTCGAATGATGTTTTAGCTGCTGAGTTTATCTCCTACTGATTCCCTTTCATGAGAGCTATTAGTGATGCAGATGAAATGAACTAAAGTTCACTACCTTCTTCTCTTACAGCCCTTTGTAAAAAGTGTTACTGATTGTGCCACCCAATGTTTTTTATGTTTGTTTTTTTATTAAATTTATTGGGGTGACAGTTAATACAATTATATAGGCTTCAAGTGTACAATTCTGTAATACATCACCTGTATATCGTATTGTGTGTTCACTACCCAAAGTCAAATCTCCTTCTGTTACCATATGTTTGACCCCCTTTACCTGACTCTTCTATCTCCTGTCTCCCCTTTTCCCTTTGGTAACCACTAAACTGTTGTCTGTGTCTCTGAGTTTTTGTTTATCTTGTTTGTTTGTTGCTTTCAGTTTTATATCCCACATAAGGGTATAATCATGTGGTTCTCTACTTTTTCTGTCTGACTTAACTTTGCTTAGCATGATTCATCCATTTTATCACAAATGGCAGTATTTCATCTTTTCTTATGGCTGAGTAATATTCCACCCAATGTTTTTTTAATATTTAACAGAAGAAACTTGAGGTAATTTAAACATATTAGACACTGTCTTTATCTGATAACCTAATAGTCACCCCCTCCTCCTATACACATACATACTTTGTGATAGAGAAGAGAGTTAAGATGCTTGAATGGGAATAAGTTGGGGATGGTGAGTTAATCCTTTGCTTAGCTAAAAAATGACTAGTTATACCTTTTTCTAGAACATTAGATGTTTACTTGGCTTACATTCTACATAACTAAAAGGAATTACTGAAGAATTTCTTTCTAGAACAGAATATATTCTTCAAGGTGGCTGACCATACAAGAGAAGACAATTAGGCTTGGGGAGGACAGCACTGCCTCTATCTTCTTTTGTGTTTGCTGAATGAAATAATTCTTTTTGACTTACTCCTGATTTGCTTATTACCTTAAATAACCATTATAATAACCTAATTGACAAAGAATGAGCTTTATTCTGCCTTACGACTTCTCCTCCATGAATAGGTGAGGTTTTAGTTTTCTTGGGGACATCCTCTTTGGATACTTGATCCCTTAAGAATAGAATGATCTAATCAGATAGAGCAGCTGTTCTCAACCTGTGGGTTGCAACCCCTTTGGGGGACGAACGACCCTTTCACAGGGGTCGCCTAAGACCATTGGAAAACACATATCAGATATTTACATTACGATTCATAACAGTAGCAAAATGACAGTTATGAAGTAGCAACGAAAATAATTTTATGGGGGTCACCACAACATGAGGAACTGTATTAAAGGGTCACGGCATTAGGAAGGTTGAGAACCACTAAGATAGAGCCTTGGATTCAGAAGTCCTAAATTACTTTATCCGATGCTGACATTGACTTACTCTGTGATTATAGGAAGAATTATTGATTTCTCTTGTTTCTAACAGTAGCAGAGGTAACTGTACCTCTGAGTAAACAGTCTTTTAATAATCTGAAATATATGCATAGTCACTTTATATACAATCTTATGGAGTATATAAAACACATGATTTCCCTGTGGAGCTGTCTGTTTAACCTCTAGGTTAGACATGAATCCCCTAGGGAGTTGAAGAGCTTCTCCCTGTTATAAATGCTGATAATTAATTTATGAAATATTCATAGAAAAAGCTAGCATGATAGTTTGCTATTGTTATTGCATAATTCTGATCTGAAGTCAGATATCTGGCTTGTCTAACAGGTAATTCCTCTTTCTGAATCAAACAGAAATAGTCTCCCTTACACCATTTGTGTTACCCTAAAATAGGTTGGAAAGAATAAATTTTTCTAAAAGTCATGATTTGGGGGGGGGGGAATTTTTTTAGTTAGAGAAACTCAAAACTCAGCGTACTTCTGTTACCGGAAAATGGAGTGTCCTTGTTGACATGATGTCCAGGTTCTTGGTATCTCGAGCAAAGAATTGAACGAGACACACACAAAAGTAAAGTGGTGAAACAAAGAGATAGTTTATTGAAGAGAAAGTACACTCCAAAGAGGTAGGAGTGAGCAAAGAAAGTGGCTCAACAGCCCTGATCAATGAGGCTTTGTACTTTTTTTCCTTCTGTGTCTTCAGGGGAGACACCTCTGGGCGTGGGGTCTCTTGATTGACAAGTCTGATTGACAAGGGGCCGATTACATAACGCCTTCTGACCGCCCTTGCCTTTCCCAGAGTTCAGTCTGTTACAATGATAGAAGTATAGTAGGCTTTTTTTTTTTTTCCTCACCTTCTTTTGGTAACTTTCTTGCTGAAAGTTGAAAATTATATTAGTTTGAAGCTTTCCATGTTTAGACTATAATGACTACCAGTGAGCCAGGGGAACCCATGGGTTTTCTAAGCTGTTTAATCACATTCACTATTATTTGCAAACCAATTTGAAGTGAGAGCTGCTAAAAATATTGACATATGATCTTTGCCCTATACTTTAATCTACAGAGAATTACCTTAGATGTTATTTTATCTGTTTATTTTTTGGCCCTAGAGCAGAAGTTGTAATCATTTTTGCATCATGAACTCCCTTGGCAGTATGGTGAAACCTCGTGAACTCCCTTTTTGGAATAATGTTCTTATATACAAAGTATAAAATACATATTCTAAAGGAAACAGTATGTTGAAATACAGTTATCAAAATATTTTTAAGTGTGTGATATAGCACTCTATGTGTTTTTTATTACTAAAATAATGTTTACTATTAGTAGGTCTTAAAATTATAATAATTTTAAAATGATTATGTGTTTAAACAAGATATTGGAAACAAGTGTAATATGATATGAAAATATCTATGATTTCTATTGATGACAAAGCCTATTATTCTATTACATCTACTATTATCGTTGTGGCTTACGTTCATAATGGAAGTATTGAATTTGCTAAGGTTAGTGAAAATAGATATTTTTTTGTCCAAATCTCAGACTCCCTGAATCTATCATAGACCTTGCCTTAGACATATAAGTTCCATAACCTGCTTTAGGAAGAGCACAGTTTAAATACAGGGTTTACTCACTGAATCTTCTAGTAGAACAATGGCAGAGCAAAATCATTCAACTGTAAGAACTATTACAAGTGTCCTTGTGTTTTTTTGTTTTTTTTAAATTTTATTAAAAAAATTTTTTTTTTGTATGTGGGTAGTTCCCTGGCTGGGAATCGAACCCAGGCTGCAGCGTTGACAGCTCCAGCGCCAAAGCCTTAAGCCAATACACCACCAGGGAACTCCCTCCTTGTGGTTTTTAAAGGTAATCTCTTTCCTGAAATATCCTACTGTGTGGCCAGGCCCAAGTATAAGCTTTATTTGATTCCAGGGCTAACCAAGGGTCTGGCACAGAGTAAGTGCCCACTCAGTGTCTTTTTTTTTTTTTTTTAATATATTTTTTTTGTTGTTAGACTTATTGGAGTGACATTGGTTAGCAAGAGTTACATAGGCTCCAGGTGTACAATTCTACAGTGCGTTGTCTATTTGTTGCATTATATGTTCATCACTCAGTGTGAGTTCTCTTTCTATCATCATGTATTTGGCTCTCCTCCTCTCCTGCCCCCTCCCTCTTCTCCTATCCCTTTCCCCCTTGCCCCCAAATACCCATTAAATTACCGATTGTGTCCATGAGTTATTTTTGTTTGTTTTTTTCTTTGTTGCTTTCAGTTTTATATTCCACATATGAGTGAAGTCATATGGTTCTTGGTTTTTTCTGTCTGGCTTATTTCCCTTAGCATGATGATCTCTGGGTCCATCCATTTTGTTGCAAATAGCAGTATTTCATCTTTTCTTAAGTGTTTCTTTTCTCTGAAGAAATTAGAGGGAAGAGACCAAGTTCAAAGCTAAGATCTTAGCTGTGGCAATTACTGGCCTCACATATTGAAGAGTAACATTGAGCTCTGCTTTAAAAGTAATTTGTCAGTGTAGGTGCTGTGGTGAAATTTACCTTTACATCTGTAATTTCTCAAATCAGGTATTCTTTTGACTTAATTCTATATAGTGTGGTGACATAAGGTTAGTGACTTACAATTGTATTAATTAAAGTCAAACTGTAATGTGTGATCAAAAAAAAAAAAAAAAGGTTAGTGACTTAAACTGAAGTAATCTTGTATCAGAAAGTTATGGTACAATTTCTTGAAATAATCCTATCCCTAAAACTGACCTTCACTTTAGAACTGTTTGCTTAATCTAGGTAGAATTTGCTATCAAATTATTGATAAACTTGTCCTGTCTTCATAGGATAGGACTTGGCAAAACTTTTCCAGTAAAAGGCCAGATATTAAAATTTAGGTTTTGCAGATCATATGGTCTCTTTTGCAACTATTCAACTCTGCAGTTGTAGCACAAAAGCAGCCATATAAATGAAGATGGCTGTGTTCCAATAAAACTTATATTACAAAAACAGGCAATGGGCCATTTTTGGCATGTGAGCTGTAGTTTGCTGACCTCTGGTCTAGAATGTCTGATGGTTCTTGAATCCAGTTCCTCCTCCCCTCTTTGGGTTAGATATATCCTCCCTCAAGCTTCAGGCTTCAAAGGCCTTTACACAAGGAGTGATATGATTGCACTGTTATCTGTGGAAAGGCCTGAATGTACTACAGCAGATGACATGTTAACAGCGAGAGTATTGGATGCATTCTAACCTATGGGCTCACAGAACTTGCCTCTTAGAACACCGCATTCTTAAGCTTTAAAATGGTAGAAGCAGGTAAAGATCCCAAATGTGAAGTAGGTTTACTCAGCTTTGGAAGTGAGCATTTCCACTTATTCTCTGTACTTCCTTAGTAGCAAAGTTGATGCATACAAGTAGGCATCTATTGAAATGTTGAAGAACAAAGCAAGCAGTGTGTACTGGGAGGTGAGTCAGCAGAAACAGAGACAGATTTTGTGACCCTGAGTAAAAAATCACAGGCACAATACTACATTCTGTATCTTGAAAGCAATTTGGAGATACTTACTAATGCACTCAGTAGGCACCATAGTGGTGGTTGGTGGTGTGGGCAGTTATATCCATATTTAGAATCTGCTTGAATGGGAATTTGAGTGACTAAGATGAGGTGACTGACTAGGGACTGAGTAGGTAGCAGTGTTAGAAAGATCAGGCCTTCCAAATGCTACATTCTGGCTGTCACCTTCCTTTGTCTTTCTTTTGCTGTAGCTTATTTTGACAAACTTTTTTGGAGTATAAACCACTAAGGAAACAGGAAGTTTTGGCCCACCCTAATGAACTTGTGAAGGGGGCTCTGTTTTTTTTTTTGTTTGTTTTTTTTTTGGTAGTATGTGGATAGTTCCCTGGCTGGGAATCGAACCCAGGCCACAGCATTGACAGTGCCAGCGCCGAAGCCTTAAGCCACTACACCATCAGGGAACTCCTGGGCTCTGTATTCTATCTCTAACAACTTTCATTTTGACTCATCCCAGTTTCATTAATGTGGGTGCTATGGCGGGAAGCCAGGATCCACCTGCAAAATACTAAGCAATTTCCTGTTCCCCATCTCCATTTTTATTTTGTTTTCTATTTGCTTTGAGGAGGTGCCATCTTTTCCAAACCCCATTGTCTACTGGACTAACTGATATGCATTTAAGATAGCCGTGTGTGTTTATGTTTCCCTCTCTTAAATGTAGATATTTAAAGCCATCCCTGTTTTCAGGGCCATCACTGCACCTTTACTGGAATGGCACTGGTTGATTTTTTTTTTTTTTTTGGGTATGTGGGTAGTTCTCTGGCTGGGAATCGAACCCAGGCCGCAGCATTGACAACGCCGAAGCCTAGCCACTACGCTACCAGGGGACTCCCAAAATTTGAAAAATTTTTAACAGATTGGAACAAACAAAAGAGATCAACTAAGATGGACTTTAACAGGATTATGACCAACAAAATGAATAAATATATGTCTATACAACCTCTGCTTAAGTGTCCTGGTGTGCCAAAATGAAATGTCTCCTGAGATTACCCAGTCCTTTTTCAGATAACTCTTGTTCCTAAAAGAGTTTTTATTATGTTTAGTTAAAGTTTGCGTCTCTGCATCTTCCACCCAGTGACCCATTTTCTATAGTATGGACTCTCAAAGAATAAGTGTTTGCCCTATCCAACATGATAGGCATTCAAATATTTAGAGATAATTATTAGGTACCTTCTTGTATTGTATCATATACCATAGTAGTTAAGGAAACGTAGTCAAACTGACTGAATTGGATTTCTTTTTCTATTTTTTTTTTTTTTAATTTCTAGCTTCATCACTTACTAGCTATGTGGCCTTATCTTCTGTGCCTCTGTTTCCTCATCTGTAAAATAGTGATAAAAATAATACCTATGTCAATGGGTTGTGAATATTAAAGGAGTTTTAATATACAGTTCTGTCAGAAATAACACCTGGACTTGAGTTTTGGTTTTATTACAAAATCATAACCATAAGCATTTATGGTTATGATTTTGTAATAGAAGATTTGGTGTAGATAACAAGCTCATAAAAAGGGGTGCCAGACCCTAAAGGCATATAGGTATTATTACTACTGTTAGTCGTAGTCGTAGTAGTAGTAGTAGTAGGTAGCAGTAGTAGTAGTAGTAGTAGCAGCAGTAGCAGTAATGTTAGTAATGTTTCTTTCTTTGTTGTAGTTTAACATCAGACTCTAGAATAGAGTTCATGGTGTAAGAGTCATTCTTAAATGGGGTCAGGTAGGGATTGGGAACATATGTCAACTTTATATTTTACCATATGTGAAGAGTATACTTTTTATAATAGTAATCGCAGGGGGAAAACTTGACAAAATCTTTTTGGATGTAGGGGATACACAGAAGATAGCCTTTAAGGTAGACGATGACAACTGCTGCTACTAAATAATATTTACAAGCACTTACTGTGTGCCAGGCACTGAGCTAAGGCTTTACATGGATTATTTCATTTAAACCTCATTTGTTAGATGATGCATCTAAGGGTTGGAGACATTAAGGAATTTGTTCAAGTTCTCATGTCTAGTAAGTAAGTGGTAGAGATGGGATTCATACATAAGCAATCTGATTTTAGGGCCTGACCTCTTAATCACTACACTATGTTGACAGAGTAATGTTAAAGACTTTTACATTTCTCACAATGGAGCATAGATAAAAAATATTGAGTAATACTCCCATGGACATCTGATTAGAAGTGTTTATATAAAGCAGATGAAAAGATTTTGTTAAAGAATGTATGTACTTAACTGAAATACAGGTAAAATGTATTATTATTATTATTATTATTTACCAAACACCTTTGTAATGTATTGGTAACATGGTTGCCTTGATTTTCTGTTTGTGTATTTTGCTTTAGCTTAAATAGCTAGTCAGACAATTCCTTTCTTTTGACTTGAGTCCTAATTGTGATATTTTATAATTTTTGTATGATTTTTTTTAATCTAGTGGAATAGATCTAGTGTCATGAGATCTAGCAACTCCAGATAATAATTTGGCTTTAGAGTATCTTTAAAACCACACTGGCAGTATTTAACTCTCAGAAGGAAAGCCTTTGCTTTTTTTCTAGTATTATGATACCCACTATCTGTTTGGCTGGTTAAGTTGAATCATAACAAGATGGTTCAGTACTTTAAGAAGTAAGCAGTTAAAAAGAAAAGCAAGTTTTATGTTATGTGTATTTTATCAAAATTTTATGTGATGTGTATTTTACCACAATATACAAAAATAAAAAAACAAAAAAACTCTTAAGTCCGAGTGGAGAGGAACAGATGAATTAGAAAGTGACATGAAGAAAATTGAGTGATAAATAGGTTCATTACCTTAATTTCGATGATTTCACAGGTATATATAATAGATATGTTAAATCCTTAAATTATATACCTTATATACAGTTTATTGTTTGTCAATTATACTTAAATAAAGCTGTAAAATTATATAATATAGCATGCATACCTCCCAGCAACACAAACACACACAGAGCAAAGATTTTTGATGCATTCCGATAAACATGTCTTTGGGTATGTTAAGTATTTTTATATTAAACATTAATTTTAACTTGCAGTTATGGAAAATAACTGGTGAAAATGACATGGTATTTATCCCCTTGATTTATTATGACAACCTTAAAACTGTTTTGTATCATGAAATGAAAAATGCAAGTGCCTTTAAAATACCACCTATTTATAACGTCAGATAGGTAGGAGCAGAGATTTAAGAATTCTTTATTGCTTAAATTGAAAGTTTATTAGGAAATTCTAGCAAAACTGTCCAGTAAGAAAGCACTACAAATCTGTATAGGTGACAAATCAGGCAGCCTCTGAATCAGGCCAGTAGCCACGTCAGCTCTATTTGATTGGTCCTGGGAACTTGTTTACCTTAAAGTAATGTGACCTTTATTTCACTGTTCATTTAGGCTGGTTTGACTTAAGTGTGCAAAAACATAAGGGATTCACGCTGTAGAGAAAATGTTCTTGATTGAAAAAAGCAGCAGTAATGATGAGACAGCTTCTTTTTAAAAACCTGGGATTTCTGGGAGACAGCAGAATGTACTGGTAAGGACTTTGAAATTAGCCAAGTCTGAATTTAAGTCCTGGCTCTCCCACTTACTAGCTGTGTGATCTCTTATTAGATAGGTTGCTTATCTTCCCTAGTTCTTAGTTTTCTCATTTGTAAATTGTGGCTAAATCCTGCTTCTCAGATTATATGGGTTAAATGAAAATAATGTGTATATAAATTGCCTGGCACATAGCAAGTATTCAAAAAGATAGCCAATATCATTACTGTTGCTGTTATCTTCCTTGCAAGACATTTAGATTATTAAACATACTTTTTGGAATATGTATATTATGTATACTGATTCAGAGTCAGGAAGGAGACAGAATCAATTTTTAGAGGCCCCCAAAAACAATCTTATATGAGGGCCTATCTGTGTAGAAGTTGTTACAGAGCATTTTAAAACTTAAACTTCTTATTTTAAACAAAAAAGTAAAGCCTATAGAAAGTTTTAAGAATGTTAAAATAAACTCCTTTATACTCCACCTAGATTCATACATTGATATTTGCCATATTTGCTTTACCTTTTTTATATGTAATACAATACACACATTTTCCTTCCTTCCTTTTTTGCTGAGTGTTAAGTTGTGGACATCATGACCCTAGGATACATCAGCATTTATCTCCTAAAAACAAGAACAGTCTTTTACATAATTTAGTATAACTACCAAATTCGGGAAGTTTAACATTGTGTATTATTATCTGATACACAGCCTATCTTCAGGTTTTACTGATTGTCTTCATAACTATTCTTTATAACAGTTTTTCTCACAATTTAGAATTTTGCATTAATTTAGTTGTCATTTCTTTGGCCTCTTTTAGCCTGGAGCAGTCTTTCAGCCTTTCATTGTTTTTCATAACTGACTTTTTTTGAAGAATGCAGGCTTGTTGTTTGTAGAGTGTCCTTTAATTAAGGTTTGCCTGCTTACTCCTCATAAATCCATACAGGTTATGCTTTCTATGGCAGGTAATGTGTCCTCATTGTCTCTCAATTTAAGCAATAAAGAATTCTTTAATCTCTGTTCCTACCTCTCTGACATTACAAATAGGTAGTATTACTGGTGATGTTAATTAACTTTGATCACTTCACTAAAAGATTTTTTTACTATAAAGGTAGCTGTTTTCCTTTTGTAATTAATTAATAGTCTATGAGGAGATATTTTGAAACTGTGTAAATAGAATTCTAAGGAGCATTTTTATATCCCAAACATATGGTTTCCTTACCTCTACTGAAGGAGAAAATAGTTTTTACTTTAAAAATTATGTTAAAGTACCTTGTATACATTAAGTACTTAATATTATTGACTGCCTGATCTTGAGCTGCCTGTCACCAGATTGCTGCTTACATTTCTGAAATGGATTTTGTCTACCTACCCTGTGAAGAATTTAACAGGTACTTAAGAGAAGTCCTATGCAAATTAAAAAGTCACTCATTGGACTGATTAGGCATTCTTAGCAGGCCTCTCAAATCAGTGAGATGGGAGTAGCACTACTGACCTGGCTGGGAATCAAACCCCGGCTGCAGCGTTGACAGCGCCAGCACCGAAGCCTTAAGCCACTACACCACCAGGGAACTCCTGACCTGGATATTTTGAAAGAATAATAATGAAGAAAAACTCTTATCATCACTGGAAAAACTTGTTAAATGTATAGTGCCCTTCTTCCGTTTTAATTTGCATTTGTGATGAAAGGAAGTTTCTGGTGGTGTTCATCTTTAACTTTAGACTCATATTTTTTCATGTCATTCTAATACTTAGCCACGACTCATGCGGAGTCACATTCTGTCTAAGAATTAGGTCAGTTCTTGTAGATCTTGTCACATTGCCACTTGGAATTTAGCTCGAGGAGAGAAAGTAAGTCTCAATTGCTGTTGTTTAGATGAACATCTTATTCAGGAGGGCTTATTAGAGGCAGTGAGACAGTAGAATGTCATTCTGTCTGGCATTTGTTTTATTCTCTACCTTTGCTCTGAGGATCTTTCTTCCATTGTTCACTGTACCATGTCTTGGCTAGAGGTGGAAGTTGACCATTAAAGTTCATTTTGTCCTCTATCTCCAATTTCTGGTTGATGCTTAAAATTTCATCATTATCAAGAAATTAATTTCTGCTAATTATGTTACCCTCCCACCTCCCAAAAATGGAGATATCCTTGAAGGGAGCTGGAGAGATAGCATAAGTCAACATCTAAACATGAAACAATCAGAACTTTTATGTGATAGCTAGTTGCTAGATGCTTCCTGCTAAATGAGACAGTAATAAGTTTTTCTTGTGGGTAGGATAAGCCTGGGTGGGATGTTAATAGTTGGGGTCTGAATAAGCTTAAGGAAGAGGAAGCAGAAATGCATATTGAAGAAGGAAGAGGAAGGACATTTAAAAGATACAGTTGGGACTTTCCTGGTGGTGTAGTGGCTAGGCTTCTGCGCTGTCAACGCTGTGGCCTGGGTTCGGTTCCCAGCCAGGGAACTACCCACATTAAAAAATAATAATAATAAATAAAAAAAGATACAGTATACTTATGTCACAATTTTCATAGCTCTAACCGTGGTAGAGTGGTCTCTGAAATCTACAGAACATTTAGAGTTAAGAAATCTATGTTGTGTTAAACCAGAACTTGGTAATAGCCATTCTGCTTAAAAAAAAAAAAAAAAAAAAAGGGGCTCTTTTCTCCATATCCATCAAACACATACTTTTATACTTCCTTGCACTGGTCGTATCTCCAGGTGTTCCAGGGATGACTGATATACAGGGCAGTGGTAAAGACTGTATAACCAACTTTCTCAGCCAAATTATTCCAGTCTTTTGCATGCAATCAGTATATGCAATTAGCAGTTAGTATATAGGCTTCATTGTTCAGGGGGAATAATTTCCACAGTCAGGTAATTAATTGTGGTCATTGTTCCACAGAGAGGTATTTTATGTTTCTACTAGAACCTATGTTTTGTGAAGCTTTGTTTTTGTGAAATGTGTGCTATAGAATTGATCTTTTGCTGAGTATAATCAATGTTAACATCTCTGAAATGCTGGTGACAGACTTTTTTCCACCGCAAAGAGAAAAAAATTCTTTTTCACTTTCTATCACCAGTTAAAATAAGATGGATGCACAGTGTTCAGCCAAAGTCAACACAAGGAAGAGGAGGAAAGAGGGACCTGGACCCAATGGGGCAACAGAAGAAGATGGAATTTCTTCAAAAATGCCACGCTGTGCAGTTGTAAGTAAGGAAGAGATTTTTGTTGTACACTTAACCTGGCAGGGGGAGGGTAGAAAACTGATATAACATTGATGATAATCACTGTTACAAGTCTTCTTAAATAATGGAGCACATGAATAGTAAATGTGAGTAGTAAGTATTTTCACAGTTGTTGGAAATCTTACTCTTTTTTTACTAGATTATAACTCATGGCTCAGTTGTAAGAACTTTACATTGAAATTGGAAAAATAATGTTAGGAAAATTTGGAGGTTGTGTTGTATGAGTGTATTAGGCTAAAGATCAGATTCCAGCTAATGAAATAGAGAAACTGGGACTCCAGGCAGTGATCTGATCTTAGTGGCATCTCATGGTGTTTAGTTTTCTGTGTCTTACTGTCTTTTCTCCCATATCATTCATCCTCTCTATTACTGGTTATATCTTAAATGAGAACCTTTTTCTAGTACTGCCTTTATGTTCCTTTATCTCTGGGACATTATCTTTGTATTTCTAACAGTGGCCAAGCCTTCAGTGAAAGACCCATTCTAAACTGCCTCTTGTCTCAGGTTGGTACCCTTCCTAAAGCTTCCCCTAAAAACCAGGTCAAAGAACACACAATTGAAGTTATTATTGACATTAAATATTATTATTAAACCCATGTGTCAAAATCCCAGTGACAGAATTGCATATTTGTATATTTTCTTTACCTATATTGACCTTCACCCGCTGATTAAACTGCAGTTTCCATCAATTCGTTCTGGCACTTCATAGCCCAAAGGGAAAATAACTTCTAACATAGTTAATAGTTGTTCAAAACCAACTGTTTATATTGAGCAATAAAAGCACTGAACTTCACAGATAGGAGGCATGTGCTCCAGGCCTGATATTGATGATATTTGTGGAGGCAATAGTATTAGTTTCCTATTGCTAGTGTGCCAAATTACCACAAATTTAGTGGCCTAAAACAATACTGACATATTATTTTATAGTTCTTGAGGTCTGAACTATCAGAAGACTGAAATGGGTCTCAGAGGGCTAAAATCAAAATATTGGCAGGGCAGGAGTTTCTAGGCGAGACTCTTATTTCCTTGCCTTTTCCAGCTTCTAGAGGTTGCCCACATTGCTTTGCTCATGGTGCCAGCTAGCAGTCACGTCACCCTGACCACTACTTAATGTCATCACATCTCCTGAGTCTGAATCTCCTGCTTTCCTTATTTACTTATAAAGACCCTTGTGATTACAGTGGACATACCCAGATAACCCAGGATTATCTCCCTGTCTCAAAACCTTTAATTTAATCACACCTGCAAAGCCCCTTTTACCATGTAAGGTAGCATAGTCATAAGTTTCTAGCTATAGAGTAAGATGTAGACATCTTTAGTGGGCTATTATTTGCATACCACAGCAAGTAAATTCAGAAAATAACTCAGTAGTCAACAAAATAGGACATTGTTAATTTCTGAATGTTTCTTAGAGAGTTTAGGGTAAGGAGATGGTGGTGGGTACCAATTCAGCAATCTCACTTGGAGTAGGGACAGCTATAATCAAAAAGGTAATACTCTCAGCCAGTGTTAGTGGAATGGGCTCTGAAAAGATTTCAGTTTCTTGGTTCTTAGAATCTGAGGAATCTCAGTGCTTTAAATTACTTTGCTTCATTTATTCAAATCATAAATCAGTTGGCTAATGGTTAAAGATTCACTCACCCAACTGGTTGGACCAATCCTAATGAGGAGTATAGCATATTAAAAATATTCTAAAATTGGTGTGGTGGTGGTTGCACAACTCTGTGAATATACTAAAAATCATTAAATTGTACAGTTCAAATGGGTGGATTATATTATCTCAATAAAGTTGTCACTAAAAAAAGAAAAAACTCATTTGCATGTGCCAACATGTCATAGGTACTAGATAGAAGATAAGCAAGACCTTCTTCCCTTTGAGAGATATGAGCATAATGCTGAGCTCCGTAGCTCAGCATTCATTAGCTTTAGAAAAGTGCTTTTCTTGCAGTACGGTAAGGAATGAGAGGGATCACTGTTAGGTAGCTGGGATGACAGGTCAGGATGAAATGGATAGAAGAGAGAGAAAAGACTTGAGGAAAAATTAAGGGATAACTTTATGGATAGTTTGTCTGTAAGTATAAAGAATTTACTAATATATTTCTAAAGAAAGGTACAATTGAAAAGATCACAAAAATATTTACAAAGAATGACATTTAGCCTATTTTAATATTTATATATGTGACTATGTCACAAAGTACCTAAACTCCAGGGAAAATTGGCCACAGTTCTGCTTTATGGAGATAGATTTCATAATCTCATTTCAATCAATATATATTGGGAACCTCTGTGTACCAGTTGCTAGAATTGGAGATACAAAAATGAAAAGATGACCTTGCCCTTAATAAGCTCTCAGACAAATAGGAGAAAGAGACATAATACAGTACGAAAAGGACCAAATAGAAGGAGGTTAGAGGAACAGGGGCTGGCTCGAGGCTCAACAGACTAACTTTGTCAGAATACAGAGGATGAGAGCTATTAAGAATGACTCCTAGACTTTAGGCATAGGTAGATTGTGTACTTCTCACTCAAATAAGAAATATAGGAGAGAGTGGTTTAGGAAAAAGATGAGTTGAATTTAGTACACATTCAACCTAGAAGGTCTATGAGACATCCAAATAGTAATTAGATAGATGAGCTCATTATTTATCTTTAGTGAAATGGCAGTTGGAATCAGGGAGAATTATTGCTTTTCTTTTCATAACAGATTCCCAGGGGGTAAAATCTGTTCTGTTCATTATTCATTTTTTTCTCATGCCACATAGTATTCCTTTTGATTCTATAATGCCTTTTCCTTGGCATTGAAATAATTTGGATTTCAGGAGACCTGTTAACATTTGTACAGAATGTTTGGGTAAAACAGAAATTTTCTCTGTGACATTCTGAAATTTTTATGAAAAACATTTAAGAATCCTTCGAAGTAGAAAGAGTACTGAAAAGCTAATATCAAGCTCTAGTCTTACATTATTTGAGTTATCACCATTTCCTTATTAATAAGAACACCACAATTTCTTCTCTTTCATTGGAATTTTGAGGAATAATGAGTTAATGTATTTGAACAAAATTGGGAAAAAGTTTTTATGGAAGCAATGTTGCATTCAGAAGATCATTTATAATTTGGGAGATGATCATTATTAGTTATAATTTCTAGTTATAATTTGCATAGATTTAGAAACTATATAGCATATAAAGCTAACCTCTTAGATTAATACAATTAATTTATTTTATTGGCATAATGAAACCTATGTTCATAGAATGGAAGAGAAAATGAGCTAAGATTGTTGATGATGAATGAACCAAATTTGTTGAGTACTTACTAGTATATGTGAAATATTGCAGGGCAGGTAGAATTATCTTCTAGTTTTATAGAAGATGAAATTTAAAACTTTAGAAGCTTGCTGTGATTTTACCACCATTAAGTGGTAAAGCTGGGATTTAGATATCAGACCTAAACCCATTCCTTTACATTTATATTTTACTACCAGATAGTGAAGACTTGCAAGCAGTGTTGTTCTGTAGGATTCCCTTGAGGTTAAAATAAAAGAGGTAGTATATTTTATGGCATAGGTAGAAATACTTAGTCCTACTTTTATAAACCTCAGCTTCTAGACACTGTTCTCTAACTGAGAAGAGAATAACAGAGTGTTTTAAAAAATACTACACCTTCTAACTGAAGGCAACGCTATAAAAATAAGGATTTTGCTGATCTGCTGTAGCTGAAGAACATTATTAGGTTTCATTCTCTATACTTAGGAGGAATTGATTCAGCACAAACCCTTGCCAGGAGAGACAGCTGCATTTGCTTTCTGCCTTGGAAAGTACATGGTATACTTGCAATGAAGACTGAAGAAACAGAGTTATGAAAGACAAGATACTTAATGTATTTTTTTAAATTGAGACAAAAATTCACATAACATAAAATTCATCATAAAATTTTAACCATTTTAAAGCACACAATTCAATGGCTTTTAGTATATTCGAAATGTTGTGCAGCTTTTACCTCTTATCTAATTCAAGAACATTTTCATCCCCACACAAAAATATCCCATACTCATCTGTCATTCCCTATTCCCTCTTCTCTCTGCCCACTGGAAACCTTTAATCTATTTTCTGTCCCTAGGGAATTGCCTATTCTGGACATTTCATTTAAATAGAATCATACAATATGTGGCCTTTTGTGTCTTCTTTTATTTAGCATAATGTTTTCAAGGCTCATCCAGGTGGTAGCAAGTATCAATACTTCATTCCTTTTTATAGGTGAATAGTGTTCCATATGGACATACCATTTTGTTTATCCATTCATCAGTTGATGGATATTCAGATGTTTCCATTTTTGACTATTGTGAGTAATGCTGTTATGAACATTATTCATGTACATGCTCTTCTTTAAACACACGTTTTCATTATCTTGGCTATGTATACCTACCTATGAGTGTAATTTCTGGGTCATATAGTATTCTATGTTTAACATAGTGAAGAACTATTTTCCAAGGCTGTGTACCAGTTTACATTCACAGTAGCAGTTTATGAAGGTTCCAATTACTCCTGGCCATCATTGTTATTACCATCTTTTTTGCTTATAGTCATCCTAATGGGTATGAAGTGGTATCTCATTGTGGTTTTGATTTGCATTTCCATAATGACATATTGTTGAGCATCTTTTCATGTGCTTTTTGGCCATTAGCATATCTTCTTTGGAGAGGTGTCTAGATCCCTTTGTCTCCTTAACTCTTCACTTCCCTCTTCTGCCTCTATCTTTCACAGTTCCTGTTAATTCTTTGTTTCTCTTCCTGGACCTAGTAGTTTGGTTTTTAAAGATTAAAGTTTCTGGCCAGATCTGGACTGAATATAGTGCTCAATAATTCTTTCATTACTTGCTCATGCTCTAATACAGCGGTCCCCAACATTTTTGGCACCACGGACCAGTTATGTGGAAGACAATTTTTCCATGGACCAAGGGTGTGAGGTGGGATGGTTTGGGATGATTCAAGCACATTGCAATTATTGTGCACTTTATTTATATTGTTATTATATTGTAATACATAATGATTTTACAACTCACTTGCCACTATGAAACCTGTTCCCAGATGCAGCTTAATTGCCATTTGCCACTCACTGATAGGGTTTTGTTACGAGTCTGCAAGCAATTGATTTATGATGGTCTTCATGCAGTTAAACCTCCCTGCTAATGCTAATCTGTATTTGCAGCTGCTCCCCAGCACTAGCATCACTCCCTCAGCTCCACCTCAGATCATCAGGCATTAGATTCTCATAAGGAGCTAGCTCACAGCCTAGATCCCTCACATGCA
Source organism: Lyroderma lyra (assembly GCA_004026885.1). NCBI lineage: Eukaryota > Metazoa > Chordata > Mammalia > Chiroptera > Megadermatidae > Lyroderma > Lyroderma lyra. The sequence continues at coordinate 156,179 of PVJL010000063.1, read as the reverse complement.
CAGTTTACAATAGGCTTCACGCTCCTATGAGAATCTAATGCCACCACTGATCTGACAGGAGGCGGAGCTCAGGCGATGGGGAGTGGCTGTAAATACAGATGAAGCTTCACTAGCTCACCTTCCACTCATCTGCTCTGCAGCCTGTTTCCTAACAGGCCATGGACTAGTACCAGTCTTTGGTTCAGGAGTTGGGGACGCCTGCTTTAATACATTTCCCACAACAGCTATTCCAAATTTGTTTTCTTTCTTCAAGCTTTCAGTTCCATTCCAACCTCCCTGTTCTTCATAGGTAACTTCACTCCCTTTTTCACTATCCCAAGAAAATCGAGGGGATCAGGTATACATTTATACTATATCTTTCCTCCTTTACATTCCATATTATCCTTTTATCACATTTCCTTTCTTATCCTTTTAGAAAAATGTGATTCTTCATATTTCTAGATCTAATACCTTCCCCCTACTCTCCTCTGAGGCCATTGCCTGCCATTCCTAGACTCTTCCTTAATTATCTATTGTTTTCTTCTCTGATATTTTCATCCTCTTTGACTCCTATTCCTCTGTCTTGGACATATACAAATTTACTTAATTAAAAAAATACTGTCACTTGATCCTTTTGTCTCCTCTAGGTATCTTTCTATTTTTTCTCATTATCTTTATAGTCACATATCTCTAATGAGAGACTATTACTATTCTATTTCTTTGTTTTCCAATTTTCTTAAAGGCACTGGTGTTCTGACTTTCACTAACATGTCTAGAAGATTTATAATAGTCATTTGAATCTCCAAGTTCAAAGACTTTTCTTAGTTCTTATTTTCTTTTAAATTAAAACTTTTAAAACTTCTTTATTCCTGATAATGGTGCCACAACCTTATTTCTTCACTTCAGAAATCTCAGTTATTGTAAACTCCTTTCTTTCTCAAGTGACAATATTTTTTCTCTTTACCATGTCCCACCTAATCTTCCTTCATAAAATCTTTTATCTGTCATCCTTCCTACTCCCATTGCAACATTAATGGAAAATCTATAAATCCATGTCCTTTTTCCTATAATAACTTCTGAACTGATCTTTTTTTTTGGGGGGGGGGGGGCGGGGTTCCCTTGCTGGGAATTGAACCCAGGCCATGGCGTTGAGAGTGCCAAAGCCTAGCCACTACACCATTAGGGAATACCCACCACCCCCGATCTATTTTTAAGCATGCAAAATAACCAGTGGTGTTCTGGTAAACTGGCTCACTGTGGGGAGTGGGGGAACTTCTGATATGTAGCATTTTCTAATTTCTGTGGCTGATTTCAGGCTACCCATGATTTAATAACTGGCCTACAAAATTCCTGAATACTTAACAACCAACTCCAGCACACCATTGGTATAACTTCCAGAGACACAGTAAGGCCAGTCTTTTATTTACATGTACTATGGTTAATATAAACAACTTTATTGAGATATAATTAATATACCATTATAATTTACATACTCATTTAAAGTGTGAATTTCAATGGTTTTCAGAATTTTCAGAGTTATGCAACTATCATCATAATCCATTTTAAAACATTTTCATCACCCCACAGAAAAACCATGTACCGATTAGCAGTCACTCCACATTTCTGCCCCACTGTCCCAGCCAATATAAATACTAATCTACTTTCTGTCTATATAAATTTTTCTATTCTGGACATTTCCTATAAATGGCATCATATATTAAGTGGTCTTTTATGGCTGGCTTCTTTCATTTAGCATAATGTTTTCAAGGTTCATCCATATTGTAGCATGTATTAGTACTGCATTCCTTTTCATGGCTGAATGTCATTTGTTTCTTGAGGTTTAACTTACATATAATAGAGTGCATAAATCTTAAATGTACAGCTCTGTAAATATTTACATATGTATATGTCCATGTGATCACCAGTACTCCCAGAAGACTTTTTCACACCCCCTGCTAGTCCATATCTTCTTTCTCCAAATTTCCTCTTTGTCCTCTGGCTTCTATTAATCATAGATTAGCTTTGCCTGTTCTTCACCTTCATATAGATGAAATCATAGAATATGTGTTATTTTGTGAATAGCATATACTTTTAGAAGCACAAAGGACTTTTAAGCAACTCTTTGAGTACTAATTTCTAGAAGAGAAATTGTTTAATCTGTAGGAAAATCATTAATAATTTCAGAAAATTACACATTTGGGTCCTTGATTTGGGGAATAATTTTAAAAAGAAATATGTTTTAATTAAAACCTAATTTTAAAAATCTGTTTTTATCTGAAAACAAAGCAAAACAATGTCTTCCCAGTCTCTGGATTCAACCCAATCAGGATGTGGTCTGTTTAGAATTTAAAATTCTGAGTGAACATACTACAGCCCAACAGAAATTAAAGGAATTGTAAGGGAATATTATGAAGAACGTCATGCCAAAAATTTGACAATTTAGATAAAACAGACAAATTCTTAGAAAAAGACAAATCACCAAAACTGACCCACAATGAAATAGAAAATTTGAATAGACCTATCTCAAGTAAAAAAAAAAATGAATTCATCTTTAAAAATCATCCTAGACAAATCCATGCCCAGATGGCTTCCTTGGTGAATTCTATCAAATGTTTAAGGAAGCATTAACACTAATCCTATTCAAACACTTTCAGGAAATAGAGGAGACCATTTTATGAGGCCAGGCAGAAACAGCACAAGAAAACTATAGTTCAGAATCTCTTACAAACTTAGGTGTAAAAATCCTTAACAATATATTAACAAATTACATCCAGGAACATATAAAATGATTTATACAATATGACCAACAGGGATTTCACTTGGGTATGCAATGTTGGTTTAACATCCTAAAATCAATTAATTTAATACACCATAATTAATAAAAGAAAAAACAAACCCAAATGTGATTGTTTCAATAATGCACAAAAAGCGTGTGACAAAATCCAACACTCATCTATTATAAAAATTCAACAAACTACATTTCTATATACTAGCAAGGAATAATCCAAAAATAAAATTAAGGAAACAGTTACTTTCACAATAGCATCAAATAGTATAACATATTTAGGAATAAATTTAACAAAAACTCTTAAGTTAGGCTTTCCTCTGTAAAAGAAAGAACATACCTGCATTCTTAGCCTCTGAGTAATTGCATTCAATTCATATAACTTCACTGAACCTCATTTTCCTCATCTTTAAATTGAGAAGCTAAATATAAGGTGATGGAAAGAGAAGTCACATTAGGTGGTGAACTTATTATACAACAAGTTGACAATGCACTGTAGAATTGTATGCCTGAAACCTATGTAATCCTTGCTAACAGATGTCACCCCAGTAAGTCTAGCAATAAAAATGAATTTAAAAAAAAATTGAGAGTACTAACCTTTGTACTACTTACTTCACAGGGCTGTTATGAGCATCGGAACATAGTTACAGTGCAAAGCATTAAACAGTGATAATAATCATACTTAATAAAGTACACAGAAGTTGTTTGCCTTCCCAGTCACTTAGTTGAAGTGGTGTGAAAATATACTTATGAACCTTGGAGATTTCATCAGATAGAACAGGATTGGCTGTTCTGCCATGCAGCAAAGGAGCCCTCATTCTGGACCCAGTTAGTTGGGACTAAGCTTAGGTTCCCAGCCACCTTGCTTAGTCTGTACCCTGAAATTACCAGCAAGACATTACCCATTTGGTAAAAGTTGCATTTCACTTGTCATTTTGGAATGCCTTTTTTCTTCTTTTTTTATGTTATTAAGTTTTAGGAGGAATTTAAACCAGAGCATATTGAATAACTGATTGTTCTTTAAAGTGACTTTTTTTTTTTTTTTAGTATTACAGTTTGTCCCATTGTGTTTAACTGTGTTTTTCCTTCACTTTCCTCTTCTTAAGGGCTTACGACAGCCAGCTCCCTTTTCTGATGAAATTGAAGTAGACTGTAATAAGCCCTATGTCAGGGTAACTATGGAAGAAGCTTGCAGAGGAACTCCTTGTAAGTAAATGCCCAATTATTTTGTTGTTTTACTATTGTTTTTAATATACTATTGTATTTATCAAATGTATACCTACTCTCTATATTCTTTCCTCAGTTACCTGTAAAGGCTTGTTGGGAGAAGTGGGAGGAATTCCTTCTATCTCCCTTGCTGTTCTATTTGGAAGGATAACAACTCCCTAAAATTTCATTTTTCTTATTATTATACCCTTGTTTGCCAGGATGTTGTCACAGTTGTGAGACACAGTGATACACACTTCCTGGGCTGTTGTCACAACTATGAGATGTAGTTGAACAGAAACAATAAGATATTAATTACCCTGAGCTGGATTATAATCTTGTCTATTTTTACAAAGGTCCAAATAATATGTCAGGCTGTCACATTTTTAATAGCCTTTAGAATTGTTCCCCATATATTTTCTATGAGTCAGCACCCTAGCTATGATGCTGTTGATGATAGAGAAGAAAAATATCCCATGTTGGGAGATGCTTATCACTTAATTTTATCTCTATTAATAGTATAATTTTCTAGTTTTTATAAAGACCCACTTCATTGTTTTTAAAGCTCATACTCTTTACTTGTATGCTCATACATATGTCTAGATGCTCTTCCTATTTTGGGTAGTTGGTTTTAGGGATCATCATAAATAGAAACTTCCATGAGCATTTGTTATGAATACAGAGCCCCATAGGGAGCTTTCCTTACTTCTGTGTAAACTCTTCAGTTCTCCTTTTTTCCCAATCCTTTTTAAATTCTTGCAATTAATTATGTAAGTGTTAAATCTCTACTCTGTAAATGTAAGGCTGGACTCAAACCCAGGCAAACAGAAGGGAATAAGAAGCAGTTATAGTCACAGATCTATACATTTCCAGTGTGTAGGAGATATTTATAGGTACTTTTTAATTGTGTTAGTATATTTGCTATCTGTAAGCAAAATGAGAATGAAGGCTAGACAGAATCAGGCCAGGGATCCCAATCCCCTTGAGTATATCTTGGCTATATGGAGTATATAGTTCTTGGGGTACTCAAAATTCCAGAGAATGCTTTTCTTTTGCAAATGTTTAAATATGACTCATATTGATCACAACCCTTCTAATTCATAATGTGATTTTTTGGGTTTGGCTTCCCTTACTTGAATAATAGGCAGGCTAATGAGTAAGGTAAAATGACAACAAGGAAAAACAGGCTATATGTAACAGGGTATAATGGTGATAGGTCAGATTTCAAATCCCACCACACAGTTCAAGATTCACATTCAGATGTGATAGTATTGTATTGAGGGCAAGAACTTTTCATGTACTCTCTAATGACACACATTCAGAATGCAGTACCTCACTCAGATCCTATCATTTTAGTTATATTACCCAGCTTGTTGCCATGTTATCCATACCACTTGTGGTACATAAAATGTATGTATGTCTTTATGTATTTTAAACAAGTTTAGCTTATAATTAACAAACACCAATAAATCTAATTTTAAAAAAATTTAGAATAATAGAAACTTAGAAGTGAAATCTCCCCTAAAATAAAACAAATAAATAGTGATAAAATTGAAGCTAAAACCGAAGTTTTTTCATCTTTGTGTTCTCTTCACCCTTCAGAGATGCTACTCTTTGTAGACACTAGTTATAAACAATAGAAGGGCATCTGGCAAACTGATTGTATTTTAGGCAGTATAGAAACTCACAAGTTAGCCTATTAAGTTAGACAGTCTAATTCTGTCTCTGGTTTTTCTCCTAAATCTCATTCTGTCTGTTCATTTTTATGTTAAATAACCAAGTGAGTGAATTTATGACAGTGCTGGACCATATATACTTGCCATAGTTAGTGAATTTTAAACCAATAATTGGTACAAGGGACATACCTCCATCTGCTCCCAGGTTTTCACTTGAGAGGTTAAGGGAGTACAAGAGGGAAGTTTGTGTAATCCAGGAGAAAACTCACTACCCAGAGAAAAAACAAATATGGCTTGAAAGATGAGAAAAAGCCAGCTGTATCTTCTCTTGGGCAAAGGAAGAAAAAGTCAGTCTGAAAGGCAATGGAAATATTTTAGGAACAAAATGTTTCAGTAATAGGTATTTGTGAGAATATATCAAAAGAGACAATAAACTGAAATCCAGGTCTGTTCTGTCTGAAGGAGAACATCTAGTTACTTAGCTAACGGTAATAGTGCAAGGACTTGTTCTTTTTCTGCAGATTTTTAATTTTACTAGTGGCCTCTTCTGGCCATTTGGTTAATACACCAGTCTGGGTTCACCAAAGACTAGGGGTGAAGTCATAGGGAATTGAGAAGTTGGGAGGCTGGGGAAACACTGAAGAGGACAAGAAGCACATCTGGGCTTGGTCTGAGAAAAAGGACTTAGTGGTTACGTGGCTTGATATGGGATGATTAACTAATAGCATGTCAAACAACCACTCGATCAACAGCATTCTATGCATGCCACCATCCAGGAAGTGTGTTTACTGAGCTGAATGTCTCTCATTTCACTTTGCCCTTGTTGTACACTAAAGGCAAAGAAACAACAAAATATTCTTAATTTTTAAATTCTATCCTTTGTCTTTTAGGATCAAATAAAGTTGAGATCATTCATACTCTGGACTTGTTTAGGAAAGATGGAAATATGTTTGTTACATCATGATCATAATTTCTAGGATGTAGATGACCGATTATACTATTCAGATTGTTTTGTTTTGCTTTGTTTTATCCTTTTTCCCTCTCATTGCCTCTTTGATCAGGTTTTTATTTAAAATTAGCTGTTCAAAGTGATTTGACCTTTACAGAATAAACAAATTTCAGTTTATGCTGCAGGCTTCTTTTCTTCTGTGGTGGGCTTCTTCTTAGGTGCTAGTTTCATGGTACCTGCAGCCTTTTTTCCCACCAGAGACTTCCTTTGCTTCATAATGCCAACAGCCTCTTTTCCTTTCTTTCTTACCACTTTATTTTTGCCTGGAACCCCCTTCTCATCTGATTTGGCTTTTAGCGCTGCTGCTGCTTTATGTATCAGGAGCTGGTGATTCTTGGCCTGGCAAAGAATAGTGTTCTGTTGCATGGTCTTTGCATGAGTTTAGCTTCAACATGATTCTCAGGTTTTTCAGTGGATTCTTCTTCAGGACTCTCTTGTGAATCTTTTTGTGTGGTGCTCAGAGGGCTCTGTGGATTTCTAGGCTTTTCAAGATTCTGTATCTTGTGCATGGTAAGGTTGCAGTTACTCTTGAGGGAGTCAGCTTTATGCAAAGTGCCTTACAAAATCACCTTTCTAACTTATGGACAGCACTTCAGTACAAATGCAGAAATGGCCCACATGCTCACCAGGAGCAAGATTCAAAATGTTCAGTCTGCTTACGTTAAGCAGAGTAGTTCTAGGGATGTTTCTGAAGGCTTTCATTATACTGTTGTCCTCATTATATAATAGATGATGCAAGGTCCCCTGTGCTGGCTACGAGGATAGTTTCTCATTTTGCCCTTGACAGCTCTCATTTGCTGAGAGGCATAGACCTTTCTGATATCATTCCAGGCCTTAAGTTTCTTAAGAAGCAAAACAGCCTCCTTGGTCTTTTTATAGCCTTCAACTTTACCTTCAGCCTCCAAAGGATCTTTAGGAACTTCCTCAATACGATGACCTTTAGACATGACCAGCACAGTAAGGCCGAGGCAGCCAATGCAGAGCAGATGGCGTATTGCTTCCGTGTTGTGTTCACTGTGCAGTAATTGTGGCACCAGGTTTGGGTTGGTGCAAAGATGCAGCCTCCACGACACATATTGCCAAACGCACCCTGGTCAGAACACATGGGTCCCACTACCTTGAACTCTGGCAATTCAAGCTACAACTCTGCTACTACCCCACAATTGAGCACTAATTTGATGACCTGCCAATTCACTGATAGCATAGGGCTATCTGTTGTTTTTGCGCAAGTTAGTATGAACAGAGTTCACAATATCTAGCTGAATGGGATCCTTGAATATAGCAGGCAAAGTGACATTTGTGCCAGATGATTTCCCCTTTCCAGAGTGGATGAGCAGCCTTTTGCTTTGTTTTATAGAAGAGGAAACTGAGACTTAAAAAGGTTAAGATTACAGAGGAAGGAGGCTGGTTTGCAAACTTGAGCTATAACCTTTCCAACTCTTTAATCCATCATATTATTTCTCATTTGTTCATTGTATTGATATATTTATTTTATTTAAAAATTTTTAAAAAATTTTATTTCCTATATTATAAAATCAATACAGTCCCATAGCATTTGTAAAGTACAAAAAAGGGTATAGAGTGAAATGTCTTTCTTTCACCACTGTCTCACAGCCATACAGTATCCCTTTTATAGGCAACTAGTTTTACCAATTTCTTTTGGATATCTAAGCAAATAACATATATGTCTTCCCACTCTTTTAGTGGGTATATCATGCTATATTCAGTCTGTCATTGATATTTATGCTGTGTCCAGACTTTTGCTATTGCAAATAATGCTGCAATGAATAACATACATTTTTACAAATGTACCTGTGAGAAAAATTCCTAAGTTTGTAATAGCTGGGCCAAAGGGTATAAGCATTTGTCATTTGTCTTTTGATATGTGTCTTTTGCCCTTCTTAGGTTGTACCAAATTTATATTTTTTATCAGCAATGTATGATTTGTCAGGTTAAAGGCTACTTGTTTATGGATAAAACTATCTGGAAAGAAAAGTCCATAAATCTCCTGAGAACCAGTTTCCTCCCCTGTGAGTCACTGTCTTCAAGACAAGAGGGACCTATATCTTACCCCTGCCTTCACTGTGGTATATCTGGTGAGACTCTGGCCTCCTCTCCCAGAATGATGTGTATGCTCCTACTGTTGTTTTCTGCTGCTACAGTGAAATAGCTCTTCCTTTATTCACATAGTGGAAATATGTTACTAGGACTCAGATTTATCATTTGAAGCATGATGAACCATTATATAAATTTTATTCTCCATGTGTTTCAGCTTGAAATTAGTCTCATACCCCAGGAGATCATTTCCTGGCTTTTCTTTCATAGTCTATTACCAAGAAAAATAAATTGATAGTCTTTATTATTCTCACTAATAGAAAGAAGAGGAAAAGCTCTAATATGAAGTCCTAAAATATTTATATTTGATTTTCAAACACTCAGTGTATCACCCTGTACTGAGAAAGTGTACCATTATGCTCACTGTAAAGGAGAAATACTTAAGGAGTTCCATCTGTTATTGCAGAGCAGGTATTGAAGGTGAATCTGAGACTGAGAAGCAGTAAGTTGATAATTAGTACTTACCTGCCCTCTTTCTCAGTCTCACCTTTCTGGATCATTCCTTACTTTGGACAAATAGCAGGGAGGTTTATTTTTCACAGCAAAGCATTAGTTATTAGTAATCAAGGCAGCTTGAAAATGAGAGAGCAAGCAGCCAGAGTATAGCATTATTATCCTCTGTTTAAACAAAACTAAATTTAAACAAATTGAAGGTAAGAATTTTGAAATTTTGGATATATCTTTTGTATAACCCTTCCCTTTCACTTCTAAAATAACTTTAAGAAAAAGCAACCATCAAATCCAGTTACCTGAGAAGTTTGATATAACCAGGCTTACAAGGAGAGGTTAGTGGATATGATGCCAAGAAGGTCTGTGTGGCCAAGAAAGTCTTTAATGTTACTCCTCATAACCCCAATCCACCACCAAATTAGGGTAACTATCCAGAGAACACTTTATGAGAGGGGTTTGCAGGGATGCAACATTCACACAGTGTCATTTCCATCTCATTTCCATGAGATACTGAATCAATGTATTTCTGTGACAGATTCTTTCTTTTGGATTTAGGTGAGCGGCCTGTGAGAGTTTACGCAGATGGAATATTTGACTTATTTCATTCTGGTCATGCCCGGGCTCTGATGCAAGCAAAGAACCTTTTTCCTAATACGTACCTCATTGTGGGAGGTAAGAGAACATCTGATGACTTCAGGTGCTGCCCAGGAAAATAATTATAGGAAAATAATTTTTATAACCTGAGTATACTGGCTCTTGCTTTGGTTTTTAAATGAAGGATATAGAACAGCCTCTCTAAAACATGAAGTGTATAAAACTTGAAGTATATAAACTTGGAAAGAAGTTCCAAGCTCACTGACCTGGGATGTCCAATGTTTATCTTACTATTTTTAGCGGAGTTTGCAGTCGTGGGAGCAACACTGACCCCTATTGCCTTCTTAAGAACAACATTTGCTCTGGATGTCAGTTTTTTCATTTTGAATCAGCTGAATTACAGAAGCTAGTCTGCTAAGCAAATATTTTGTGGTCCAGTCATATAAAAATATAATAACAAAACATTTTAAAAACTTAGTTGATGTAGAAATACATAGCAGGTGTATTTCAAAGCCAAAGATTTTAGTCCCTTGTAGGATCCTCTCTTTTCCAAAGTGTGAACATACTATTTAGTGAGTGGTTGCTTCTGAAGGTGCATTTTGGATTAGGAAAAGTATTGTTACCCAGACTGAGCTACATCTAGAAGATTTTTCTCCAGGTGGGGAGAATGGTTACAGTCCTAGAAAATGGGAGAGGTTGGTGACTGAGGAATGGTTAAGCAAAGAGGACTTTGACTTCCAACTTTATGATATGATGAACTCAGTTTGCAGTGATGAGCTAACACACAACTTCAAAGGCTTCACGGTGATGAACGAAAATGAGCGCTATGATGCAGTACAGCACTGCCGCTATGTGGATGAGGTGGTGAGGAACGCCCCCTGGACTTTGACACCAGAGTTCCTGGCAGAACACCGGGTAAGAAACTGAGCACATGTCCCCTTTCTTTGTTCTGAAATTCTCTCTCAAGGCTTCTGGTACTTTTCCACTAGCCTTATTTTACTTTTATTTTCTATGTAAATTTCACAGAGGAGAGGATAGTGGTAGTACTACTAATAATAGTCATCCCTGACATTTACATGGGGTTTGATGCTTTACAAGCACTTTTACATCCATTATATTTCATTTGCTCTCCGTATAACAATCCTGTTGTGTAATTACTAGTTCTACTTTATATATGAGAACAAGGCCAGAGAGGCCAAATAACCAGGTCCACGTCACGTTATAGCGGGACTAGAAATTTAACTCCAGTTATGTGATTTCCTACCCCCCCCCCAACACACACACACACACACACACACACACACACACACACTGTAGATGTGTCCATACTCATAGCATACCAGTCTCTTTAGAATATACATAGCCCACACAATGCTCTCAAGGAGTTCAGATTCCAGAATATAAGACAAACAAACTTCTCTTGTGTTAACTTAAATTTAGTTTCAGGGCTTTGTTTTGGGGCTAGAAGTTGTGTGGGATCAGAAACCAAGAAGGTTTCTCATTTTTGCTCAGTGAGTTAGTAGTATAAAACCCCTTCCCTTCTTTTAATTTTCCCACATTAAAGCAACAAGTTTCCTACAAAAGGTAGGTATAAAAGAGGACTGGGATTTATCAGGTCATATTGTGAGTTCTCTGCAGGGTTGAGTGAAATGTTGAAGGTGAATTGTTTAATGAGACAGGTAGCCAAAGTGCTTCAAAAGCAATACTTGGGTAGACCTAAAGTTAAGGGATATTTGTTATAACCACTTAGGATTAGAACACACCTTTTATAGTTCTCTAGTTTTTCTACATCAACACTTAGCAGCCAGTAGTACCAAAAGTAATCAGTAAGAGTATTCTTAGTAACATAGCCAGGCAGGCCCAGGCAGAAGGGGTTAGAGGAACTTTGAACTTCTCTTTTCTTCTTGTTAGCAGTATGTATCCTCAGCCACATCTCTTGCTTGCCCACCATTCTTAGTTTCACTTTGCTGCCTGTGGATCCCTAATAAGTTTGTTCATGGGTTATTGAGAGTCACTGAGAGCTGAGAGTCACTGACATGGTAAGCATGCTTCACACTGCAGTGGCTTCTGGGAGGTGTATATGGTAGTGTTAGCAATTATATTAGCAAATGGCCTATTCGAGAAAGAGTAAATATGTGAGGCTTACACGTTTCTCAGAAAGATTATTGACCCCAGTGCCAGTGATCTCTTCTCACTTTTATTTTTTTTGGCGGGGTAGTTCCCTGGTTGGAAATTGAACCCAGGCTGTGGTGTTCAGGGCGCCGAAGCCTAGCCACTGCACCACCAGGGAACCCCCTCTTCTCACTTTTGCAAGAGGTATTGGCAGTAGTAAAATGGTAGATCCTGACATGTAAAGTCTTTCATGGCTTTGGGTTTTGTGTTTTTCAGTAGTACAGATATATCTATTCTAGTAAAAGGGCTCTTGGTTGCTATTTTTATATTCCCACTCATCTCACAGACTGAGAGAGAAACCACTTAACAAAGACGTGTCCTCTTTCTCACACTTTTAGAAACCCTTACTTGACTAATTCTTACAGACCCAAGAGAATGGGGAGATTTCCTTTCTTCTTTCCTTGGCTCTATTCACCAGTTAGCACACCAGCAAATCCTCCAGTCCTATTTTCTAAACATGGTGACTGGTACATAGTTTGAGGGTAGCACCTCCAGTAGACTAGGAGAAATAGCTAAAAAAGACACTGACTGACTTCATATTTATGATCCATAAATAATTAGGTTGGGTGGCTTGTGAATGAATTGTGGAATTTATGAGCAAAGCAAAGAGATAAAGAGAAATAGTCCATTTGAGTTCTGGCCTCTCCTTGTTTTCCTTTTTCTGGGTCTGAGAGCATTTACTGTTTTTTTCTGAATGGCAGTTATCCTGGGTTTTAAATGATATTTTCTTATTTTCAGATTGATTTTGTAGCGCATGATGACATCCCTTATTCTTCTGCTGGTAGTGATGATGTTTATAAGCACATCAAGGAAGCAGGTGAGTAAGTTGATGTGCATCCTCACTTTATGTAGTCTGAGGGACAGTGACAGGTTAAACCACATTGCTACTTTAGAGAGAAAAATTTATGCTCTGAGAAATGCAACATCTCAGGTCACACTTCGGGTAAGAGGTTAAGGTGAGTATAGCATTGACATCCATCAATTCTCAGTTAAACATCTACTTTTGGTATCTCTTTTAATTTCAGGAAATCTTCGTTTAGTCCCATATTTTTCGTTAATATTAGAGCATATGGCTCCTCCTTTCCTTAACCCTTATTCTTTGATTCAGTCCTCCTTTTGTATATCAGTGTCTCCACATTTCTCTTAATAATAGCAGATTCTGCTTTTTGAGGAAAGGAAAGGAATGTTGCTCCCAGTTTACATTGTCCTGCTACTGAGCTAACTATAATGTCACAGTGTTTATATTTGTTCTTGGGTTAGGCATGTTTGCTCCAACACAGAGAACAGAAGGTATCTCCACATCAGATATCATCACCCGAATTGTCCGGGACTATGATGTGTATGCCAGACGGAACCTACAGAGGGGCTACACGGCAAAGGAGCTCAATGTCAGCTTCATCAATGTGAGTTCTAACCTCATCCCAGAGTTCTCTGGTCCTACAGAGTACACATTGCCTTCTACTTCATCTGAGCTGAACTTTGAACTTACTTTTTAGTTTGCTATAATTATTACCTCCTAAAACTCAGTGAATGCTTCTGTACAGATAACACTGTGCTAAGCTCTTTACAAAGAGAATAAAATAGGCATTTTCTGCCTTTATGCTCTAGTATCAACACATTGATATCAGGACACACAGGCAATTAAATGAGTAAGAATATGTAATTTACATAGTATAATATGTATATCAAATATATTTAAAACGGTTCTTAGCCTTTTTAAAAAATTTTTTTATTAGATGTTCTTTTGAAAATCTGACGAAAGCTATGGATCCTTTCTTTGTGTGGATAGTGACACACAACATTTTGCATGCTATTTCTCAGGATGTACAGACCTAAGTTTTAGTTTACTATGCTCCCTCACCTGCTCCCAGCTCTGTGAATTATGAATATATGAAATTATTTTATCTAAATATGATTTATCTATGCAGATAAACCATAGCTGTTGTTAAGCACCTACTACAAAATCTATCCATTGGGTTTTTAAAAATCCTAAACATACTCCCTTTCCCCTTTATGATCAGGGAATTATGAGAATATTTTTTTCATTTGACTAAAGATTCTCCTCCCCATACCCCAGCCCCAAAGGGTTTATACCATTTTCTCTTATCTTTAAGAAAGCTGGTAAGGGCAAAGAGTATCATCTTTATTTTGCGAATGAGCAAACAGACGTCCAAACACTAAAGACTCTTTTAAAATCATAGAATAAGCTAGTGATAGAAGGAAAAAGTCTAGTATAACAAATGAATGAAGTAACAGGTCTACTACTTGTACTTTGAGCCTATTGTAGTAGAGCATATCTTATCTGTTATTATGCTAGAGAGGTGTGGGATATGCACAAATTAAAGCAAGGTGAAATTCTGAAGACTAAAAAGAATATTAATAGAGTGTCAAACCATGGTTTTTAATTTCCTCTTTGTATGGAAGGTCAAGGTGAGTATTATTTCTCAAAACATTTATTTCTTTACCTAGGAGAAGAAATACCACTTGCAGGAGCGGGTTGACAAAGTAAAGAAGAAAGTGAAAGATGTGGAAGAAAAGTCAAAAGAATTTGTTCAGAAGGTAGAGGAAAAAAGCATTGACCTCATTCAGAAATGGGAGGAGAAATCCCGAGAATTCATTGGAAGTTTCCTGGAAATGTTTGGTCCAGAAGGAGCACTGGTATGTTCTTTTCTGCTGGACAATTTGGGGAATTTTAGGGAATTCCTTAATGCTATGGAAACAATTAGAGAATCCTTGAGTAAAAAGAGACATTGGCAGTAAGAAGTTATCTAATCTGTTCCCCTTATTGGGCAGAACTATATTTCAACTGTCCCCAAAAAGTTCCTTAAATTCTTTACAGAGAGGTAACTATTCTAAGTAATTTTTCTGGCTCTCTATCAATGTCCAAATCTGGTGACTGGATAAGCGAGTAGCTTTGTCCATTTGGCTTCCACATTGTAGTTTTAGATAGAAGGAAAGGAAAGAACAGGAAAAGGAAGCTGTCTCCACTACAAATAGCTGCTGCAAGATCACTGGGTGAGGTGGGAATTCTGTCCTTGAGTAGTAGCCAAATAAAGGGTGTATGTGTAGCTATTCAGCAAGTGAGCCCTAGGTTAGATGTGTAGCTATTCAGCAAGTGAGCCCTAGGAAGGATCTGACTGTGAAGGTGTTTGGATATCAGAATAGATTATTCAGGGACAATATGGAATTTCTTTTTTCAGAGAAATCTAAAACTGGGATACGTACCTTTTTGTCTGAGTTAGTTCCTTTGTTTTTGCTTGGAGGTTGGACTATAAGCCAAGTAGCCTTTTGAGAATATCTTTGACAGAGAAGTCAAGGATTGGGTGACTGTAGGGAGAAGGTGGGGGCATCCCTTAGATAAGTAGTATAGCACAGACCGCTTTAGGGAGGAAATTGCTTGTAATTATAGCTATGGCCCTTTGGCTTACTCAATCACTTTGACATTGCGGAGGGCACTTGTAATTTGAAGCCTCAGACCCTCCAGTGGTGATTCAGTAGGGTCCATACATTTCTTCTAACTCTTCCTTTTGGTCTCCCCAGAAACATATGCTGAAAGAGGGGAAAGGCCGGATGCTGCAGGCCATCAGTCCAAAGCAGAGTCCCAGCAGCAGCCCCACTCGTGAACGCTCCCCTTCTCCCTCTTTTCGATGGCCCTTCTCTGGCAAGACTTCCCCGCCTTCTTCCCCAGCAAATCTCGCCAGGCACAAGGCTGCAGCCTATGATATCAGTGAGGATGAAGAAGACTAATTTTCCATCCCTCTTTCTTCTCCCCTCCCTCTGTCCCATCACCTTCAGAGAGCTGTTGAATTCCAAATTGTGATCCCAACACTAAACCTAAGGACAGCTACAAAGGGAAAACAGGTGGGGCAAGAGGACTTAGGATGGGGGGACTGGACAACCCATCCTCTAAGAAACATCACTCACCCGCACCAAGAAGGAGGCTGACTATCTTAGAAGCCTGTTCTGCATCTATATGCCCTCCACACAGACTTTGATTTACTGTCTATGTTTATGTGATCTTGACAGGGAAATTGTATTTTTATTTTTAAATTAGTCTTTCAAATGTAAGTAGAACTAATTTTTGCCCCTAAGGAGTGGGCAGAAGGAAGTGGTATAATACCCAGAGGCCTTTTCTTCCTGATACACTGTAGTGTTTGCCTTCTGTTCTGAGGCAAACTGGCTTGCCAAGTCCTTCAAGAAATGAGCCGTGCTGCTGGGTGATTTGAGGGGAAATATAATTTTGGTTTCCTTTAAAAAAAAAAAAAAAGCTAGAAGCTGGGTCATAGTCACAAATCCCCTAAATACACTGCTGGCACATGTGTCAATGTGGCTGTAGGAAGGAGATCTGAGCCTAACTTTTCTTACTCCCTGAGGAGTTTCTTGTTGGACCCAATGGGGTCCATGAAGACACTGGTGGGGATGGAACCAGACCACGTGGCATGAGCTGTGGTTTTGCTACCGTGTTCATCTCAGAAAATTCTGTTGCCCAGTTATTTGAGAACTCTTGTCAGTCTGTCTCTTGTAGTCTACCTTTAAGGGAAGTAACACTTTCAGGTTTACTGTGATTGAGGGAGGGAGTGGGACAATGTTCAATCCTACATAAAATCAATTTAGATTAATTTTTCCCTGGAGTAAGTCCCTGGCCTTGCTATTCCTATTTTTATGCCCATTTCCTGTAGTTTTTTACAAAGGATACTTTGTAAATGTCTGTAGTTTGAATATGATCTGTTAATCTGTGTTGTTCATAGCCATATTGAATATTTGAGATTTGCACAGAATATAGATGCAAAAGCATAAGGAAACACCCCTTTCTTAAAGCCTTATTTTGACCTCTGCCCCTCTTAAGAATGTTCTTGACTAGAACCAGTGCTCCACACAGCATTTCTTTTCCTCTGAGGATGGCAGCAGACAGGGACTTAACTTTCCTTTACCACTCTTCCAGCAAGCCACAAAGCCACAGTTCACATTAGAAGAGTATGGTAGATTCTCTCCCTCGCATGTGTGCCTGGTGGTTATGTCCTACCTCCCAGTTAGGTTGCCCAGGGGAATTCATCACTTAAATTTCACATCAGAGAGTGCTAAAGCTTAACACTTGCTGTTGAGCATGAGCTCATTTTAAACCTCCAGCATCCTACAGCTATATGACCTAGCAGATCATCATCCATTACTCATCTTGAAGTTGGGTTCAGGGGAAGATTGCTTATGTCCAGGCCCCATCCCGTCACTCATAAGTACCCCTTGTAGGGGTGGAGTTTTAGTGTTTTCAGCTAAGAAAACCACATTTTATCTTTGCTTGCTCCTCTGCTAGGGCTGTGAGCATCTCTTTCTAAACATTTTTGGTAAAACCTGCCTGCCCGCACAGTGGGACTACCTAGGTTCTTAAAACTCAGACCACCCAGAGGCGGAGCATGGCAGAGTAGAGGGACAAAGGGGGGCACCTCTTGTCCTGATGACTTGTGAAAACTACATTTCTAACTCTTCTCATGAAGTGCTGTTTTTACTGTCAAATCTGGTTTACACGAGCTTTGGCTTGCAATACTTTTTTTGAAAGTTGAAGTTAATATTTGCCTACATTACTCAGCTTCATATGATCAGTCACATTTTAACTTTTCTCCTTCAGTCTCCCTTTGGGAATTCTGCCTATTTCAGCCTTATTCTCCTTGGTATAGAAAGGTAATGAAGTCACCACTGTAGCCCACATATTTGTTCCCTCAAAGTACATTTGTTATATATAACAAAGTACATTCCAGTATATTTGGAAAGGGAGATGCCTACAATGTGTGGGTGTCCTCCCTGCTGTCACTCCTCTCGAGTATATTGTCTGGGTCCCAAATCTTTGGGCCCTTTTCCTTTGCTCTGTCAATGGACCTGCTTTTGGCATGCTTGGCCCTTGATAACCTCTAGGCTGATTAAACTGTGAGATTACTAGGGCCAGCATGTGCACACATTCTTGGAAAACTCTTGCCCATTTTGGCAAGCCTCTACAGCCTCAGTCTCAACACTAATATATCGTCAAATAATTTTGACTGAAAGCAAAATATTTATGGTGTGGCATGTTAGATACTTTGGGATAAATGTGATCCTCGGTGCTGGACAAGAATGGGTGGATGGAGGAAGCTGTTGAATTGGGCCTAATTAAATGAGGTTAGAAGTTCACATACCATGACCATGCCTGTGATCTGTAAATTTTCTAATATTAATGTTTGAGGTTGTGAAACTATTTCTCTGAATCCCACACACAAAGCTGTCAGCTTGAATAGGCCAAATGTGGTGGAGATGGGAGAGCCTTAAACGTTGGTTGGCCTCAGAGCCTCTGTCTATAAAACTGGAGAACAGAGAAGGAAGTCCCACAGCTGGTGCTGAGGAGGTACCATTTTAGCAGCTTCCTTGAGATGCACTGGGCAGAAAGTTTGCTCTTTTCATATACTAGTCTCAGTAGAACTGAAGAATCCAGGCTGAAACTTCAGGGAATAGAAATGGATCCTTTGATAGGTTTCTACAGGTGCTGCTGATAGCTGGTGTCAAAGACCATCATTTTGCTGAGGCTTGGGTAAAAAGGTTATGGATATGAGGAGGCGGAAAATCCTGAAGAGGACAAAAAATAGGAGGGAGGTCAAGAGAACTTTTGACATTTTCTGATCACTAATAACGTCCTAAGCAGCACCTGGGTTATGTTTTTAAAATTTTACTTATGTCCACACAGCTGGCCAGGCAGTCTCTGGGTATTCCCTCTGCAATGGTTCTTCACAGTGCTTCTAGATTATCTTGACTTGTGGTTTGCTTTTGATTGTCTGGAGCTCATTGCCTTTTTAATCCAGG
Organism: Lyroderma lyra; assembly: GCA_004026885.1. Taxonomy (NCBI): domain Eukaryota; kingdom Metazoa; phylum Chordata; class Mammalia; order Chiroptera; family Megadermatidae; genus Lyroderma; species Lyroderma lyra. The sequence goes on along the minus strand of PVJL010000063.1, from coordinate 137,374 downwards.
TCCAGATCCCATATTTAAAATCTTTCCAAACAGATTATATTTTGCTGCTTTTCTTTAATTCCCTCAAAGCCATAACTTTTACATTTTCTGTCAGCGCACACTCTTAATCGGAAATTGAATCAATACAGGTAGGAAAAAAATTCCCTTAACAATGTTTTTAACTAATGGTATTTTTTTAAGCTTACCAATATAAGTATTTTTGAATGTTATATTTTTCAAAGTCACACAATGATTATTCTTATTTTCTCTCATAGATTGTCATGGGATAAAGAGTGATCCTTAGCTTCTATTTTTCCAAATAAGGAGAACACATTCTTGGGATTATACTACTAAATTTTAATTTTCTTTAAAAGAAGAAAGATTTTCTGTCTGCCAAAATTATATGTTAGTATTCAGATTGGAGTAGAAAACAAGAGCACTAGGTTTAGTATTAAGGATGATTCAGGTTTCTTTCCTATAAATTTGAAGTGGGCTTCCCCACACTATCTTGGAGGCACTTACTGTTTTGTACACAGAGGCTTGCTTGTTTGGTTGAATTATTTTGTATTGAGGAACCTGAAAAAAAAAAAGTCTTGGAAAGAAATGCTAGTCTTGGCATGAAATTTAGCCCCATCACCAGTGCCGACATTCACAGGAATGTTTTCCTCAGTTGCTGTTCAGTGTATTGTTTTCCTGAGTGTTAGTAATTTGTTCAAAGTTACTTTGGTTTTTGTCATTTAGGCAAATAAAGGCAGTGGTTTTACCTAGTGTTTATTTTCTGTGAGTTTGACCTGATATACATGTGTATAATACATCTGATATACTGGGGGCTTTTACCTGCATTCTCAATTCCTTTACTTTTGCATCCTAATTTACTTCCTCAAATCCAAGCTCCATGACCATGCTTTTTAGGAATTCCTTTTGCAGCTTGGCACAGAGACCCAAAAGCCATTGTGCCACAAATGGAGACTGATCCATTTCTCCCAGTTCTAATGTCATCATGTCCTACTGATATGTGTGTAAGGGAAAGAACACCTTTGGTTTGTTCTTCAGAAACCTGATTTATTTGAGACTGGGCTTGTACTATTTCTGCTGGGCTGAATTCTATCCTGTTCTAATACCAGACAAACTACCATATACTCTTCCCTTTTGAGAAAATCAGAGTGACTTTTCAATACACAAACTTTAAGGGCTGATAGTGGCTGGCACCCACAGGGGCAATGTGCCCACTTACAGAATTTCAAAGTCCATCCTGTTTGTCTATTACAAAACTTAAAATACCTTCAAAGGCAATATCCAAAACAATTTCATCCTATTATATAATTCACTTTCATCTCTATAGTCAAATGTAATTGGCCAGCTTGTGCAGACAGTGGAATCCTTTTCCATTTGGCCAAGGTTGAGGGACAGTGAAGAAATCTTGTGCCTGTCTCATGAGTACAGTGTCCCTTTCATTGTCCAAACCATCCACCTCAGGCTTTGAGGTTCACATCCAGGTCTGGAGAAGAGAAGGGTTCATATCCAACTTTGTCATCTTTCCTTCTGTAGTACATTCGTGTCAGCACAGTTATCAGAAAAGTCTCCAGTATGAGGAGGTGGCAATTCATCACTGCAGTGTGGGATAAAATATAATGTAGGTTATGCTAAATTACATAGGAGGTATCCCACCAGCAGCCCTGGCATGTGAGTTGAAAAACATTTTCTCCAATTTATCTTCAAACCAGGACCTAGAGATATTAAGTTATTATGAGTAACGTAGCAGATGAATGGTAGAGCCAGAATCAGAACTTAGCTCTCTTATCTTCTGCAATCTGAGGCTAGCTTAAACCTCATTTCTTTTGTGTATTTTGTTGGCCTTCTGCTTCCTAACCATACCCATTCCTCTTCCAAGAGCTAAGGATTGAAGCCATGGCTTACTACGTTGACCATCAAGGCTGGCCTCAAGCTATGGAATTATAGCCCTCCTTTGTGTGATAAGAGAAGTCATAGTCACCTTAAAGTCTCAGTTGGGATTCTCGGAGATCCCTTTCTGGGTATTCTTAGCAGCAGCCAGCCTGGCCAACTGCTGTTCTAAGATCCTCTCTTCCTTGACCCTCCCCATCTCTCCCATCCTGGAATGGGATAAGAGCCCCTATGTGCTCACCTTGAGACCTGATTTTAGAGGAAAAGGGAGGCGAACAAGCAATCTGCCCACCATTGGCCAAGACTGAGAAGATGGATGGCTGCAGGGCAGTCAGAATGAGGAGCACCTGCAGAAGGAAAGAGAAACAAGGGCAGGGGGTGCCCAGCGGCCTTGGCGCTGAGGCCAGCTGGCCCGCTGCTGTGCTTGTCCTGCCCCAGTGCCTTCGGCCAGCCTTTAGATCGGCACTGTTACAGAGGGTTGAGATTCGCACTTGGTTAAAATTTGGTGGAGTTTTAATCTTTATGAAAACTATAATCTCATCTTGTATCCAATATGTTATGAGAGTTCCTGACAATAAACAACAAGAACTGTGTGGAGGTTTAAGTTTATTTTCCTATCCCAGCCATGGCTACGAATGAGCACTTAATGGATGAAAAAGGTAGATGATTAGGGAAGAATCATTCCCTCGACCTCAAGTGCCTGAGATCCCTATTGATAGAATGATGGACAATCAACCATTAAAGCACCCTTTGGAAAATCTCTGCCCTGCCAGGAGCTGAGTGAGGTGGGGAGAAGAATTAGTACTCATTGGGTGCAGAGTTTCTGTGTGGAAGATGAAAAAGTTCTGGAGATGGATGGTGGGAACAATTGCACAACAGTGTGAATGCACTTAACACTGAACTGTATACTTAAAAATGGTTAAAATTGTAAAATTTAATGTATATTATGTCATAGTAAAAAAGAAGAAAATCTCAGTCCTGAGGCCCCATGAGCACCATTTGTCTTAGTGCTCACCCCCGCTGAGGTAGGCTGTCTCTGTTTGTCCAGATTTCCCCACAGTGATCACAGGCAGGCTCGTAGTCCCAGGCTCTTACCCTGTGGCCTGACCCTAAGGGCCCAGATCCCTTCTGCCCCTTCAGTCTCTGACTCCATTCCAGGTTCTTCTCTCTTCTTTCTCTTCCCCTAACCCCTTCAATTCTACCTGTGTGCCTGGAAATTCACATTTTAGAGGCATCTGCTTAGATCAAATGAAAACTATGTGAAATCACTCTGTTAACTATAAAGCAGCCATGCCTTGGGAGCAGGAGAAGGGCCCAGCAAGGAGACAGTGGTGAGAGAAGGAAAATAAAACAAGATTGGGCTACAAGTCATTACATTTGGTGGGAAAGTTATCTTTGGACTGAGAGAATGAAAAGTATAAAGAGTGAGAGAACTTTCAGAAGTGTGAAGATGAGGCAGTGTCATGAGAAGATGGAGTGTGGGCTGGGGAGTTAGATCTGGGTTTAAGTTCTAGCCCCATCCCTGTGTGCCTTTGAACAAATCCTATAACATCCTAGGTCTCACTTTCCTCATTTATAAAATCAAAATAATAATGACTTAAGATTATTGTGAAAATTGAAATGTAATACATGAAAAGTACCTAGTACATGGTGTAATTCATATTAATAGTTGTAGCAGAGGTAATGCTGTTGGTGGTGGTAGATTGTAAGGTTTGGGTAAGTAGTTGTAAGAAAAGAAGCAAAGGCAGAAGAATTTAAGGTTTGCTAATATTCATGTTATGGATTGAATTGTGTGCCCCCCCCCCCCCCCCCCATGTACAGATATGTTGAAGTCCTAATCTCCAGTATCTCAGAATGTGACCTGTTTTTGAAAGAGCATCATTGTTTTGGTTAACTAATTACGTTATTAGTTAATATGAGGTCATATTGGAGTAGGGTGGGTTCTTATTCTAATGTGACTGGTGTCCTTATAAGAAGAGAAGAGACGCAAAACACAGAGACATGAGGGGAGAATGCCATATGACGATGGTGGCAGAAATCAGAGTGATGCAACTGCAGGTCAAGGAATGCCGAGGTTGCTGGCAAAGCACCAGGAGCTAGGAAGGGGAAGGCAGGGTTCTCCCCTCCAGGATCAGAGGGAGCATGGCCCAGCTGACACCTTGATTTTGGACTTCTAGCCTCCAGAACTGAGAGACAGTAAATTTCTGTTTTAAGCTCCTCGGTTGGTATTTTGTTATGGCAGTCCTAGCACATGATCACAGCACAGAAAAGCAAAAACCAGGAAGGGGCAGGGAACATTTTCCAAATCTCACAGGAAGCCTAAGGCTTAAGATTCCCACCCGCTTTTCACCTTTATTAGTTTTTGAAACTTCCTAATCCCAATTACTTTTAGCTCTGTTATGAACCATCTTTTCTCTCCCAGGATATAGTTACCTGGAACAGAACAAATTTGGCTCCCATGTTCTGCTCGCCCAAATGCAGCTTGGCTTGACGGAAAAGGATGCCCAGGGTCCAGAGAGCCAACAGGGTGGACACACCAAGGAAGGTGTTGATCCACAGAGCTGTGCTCTCCTCAGAAATCTGGTGGCAGACCAGATGGTAGTTAATGAGGGAAGCAAGCACTTCTCGTCTCCTATTCCTTCACCCACAGTAGGACAGGTCCTCTCTCTCCACCAGAGTCCTTGAGCCTCTATTTTTCCACAGCCACCCTGTCCTTGGGGTCCTGTATCAGGGGATGTTGGCTCTAGCTATTCCTTCTAGAACTCAAAGGTACTAAATGAGTCTTAGACTTTATTACTGCCCCTTACTCCTGGCTTACGTCTGCTGGGTCATAGATGCCATCGGGGATGAGAAACAGGCCCACCAGGCCCAGTGTTATCTTGAAGAAGGCATACTGGAATGGGCCCAACATGAGCAGCTGAAGCTTCTTCCTGAGAGGAGAAGAGGGTTAGGAACAGGGAGCCATAAACTGTTTACCTCAAGATGACCTCCCAGGTCCCTCACTGGCTCCTGGGCTGAGGCTTGCTGCTATCATAGACACCAAAATGGTTAAATGCATGGGAACACAGGGAGAAACCAGAATGTTGAGAGCTTTGGGAACCCTTCTTCTTGCCTCCCACTCCCAGACCAGAATGGTGCCTTTTGAGCAAGAACTATCAGTGTTGACCCAATTTCATTGGTCAACATGGGCGGAGGGGGCAAGTGAATAGGCTAAAGTCCAGTTTGCTCTGTGTGGCTGGTTTGTAGGGGGCAGTGGGCTTACGTGATGGGAACTTTGGGGTACTCCTTTCTCTGCTGCCCTCACGCCTGAGTGAGTGCACAGTGTGTGGGTACCGGCTGGGGGATGCCCACCCTTTCATCATTGGATTTGTTCCATACAAGCTTAATTTCAAGAGGCTTGAAGCAGGGCGGAGAGAGCCAGCAGACGCTCTTGGAGTGTGCAGGAAGAGGTAACCTGTTCTTCGAGGACGACTCTCCCTCCTGACTTACCTGGTGAGCATGAGTTGGGGGCAACAGGGGCAGCAGCAGCAGCAGGGGCCTGTGTGGATCCTCATTGGGGTGTCCTTCAGTGTCCTCACTACTGCCTCCTTTCCACCAAAGCCTTCTACCATGACCAGCATCAGTAGGTAAAAGCACACTGCGTAAAACCTGGAGGCGGGGAGAGGTGGCCCGAGGGTACATAGGAGGTAGCAGACAACGGAAGGGATGCCCTTTGCTGCCAAAGAATATGGACTGCAAGGGGAGCAGGGAGAGGTGCGGCTTACTAAGGAGATCATGGCAGGGACTAGGCATTCTGAATGTGTAGCCCAAAAGGAGAGCGAGGACAGAGTCCAGGGGCCTGGAAACAGGGGAAGTTCAGACTGTGGGAACAAAATGGTGCTGAGGATGAGCAGCCAGAAGTTCAAGACACCCAGATTAGCGCAAGTTAAAAAGCGTCCATTTGTGATCAATTACTAATTAGCTTGCAGGGATTTATGGGAGCGATAGGGGATAAAAGGACACAGACTCTGGGTCATGGGTGAGTGGGGAGCAGGAGGAGACCCCAGAAGGGCCAGAGCTGGGGGTGGGCAGGACACTCACGAGGTTATGGCCATTTCTATGAGCATGAGGGCACGAGGAATCCAGAGACCAAAGCAACAGAACACAGACACCACCTGCGTGAACAAGAGCAAGAAGGCAATTTAGGCAACTCTGTGCTCCCTCTCCCCATCAAGAGAGAGACTGCTCGCTCTCTCTCGAACCTTTTGTGACAAGGGCTCAAGGAACCAAACCCTCAACATTTAAGGCACCATTACTTAAAAATGACCAGCTGCAAAAATCACTAAGTTTACAAATTAAAAATTTTTAAATTTTAAGTCAGCTGTAAATTCCTTCTATGTCTAGGGTTAGAAACAGCAAGTCACCTTGAGTCAGGGACTCTTTTGAAGACCAACTCATCCTACAGCCCTCAGGTAAGGGGAGGTAAGTTGATCCTTAGGAGTAAATGGATCAAGATCCAGCCCTTCCTTTTCAGCATCCCATGTTATTAGAGCATCTCTGATGACTTAAGAGGGCCTAGGCAGATGTCATCTGGCAGGAAAGGACCTTAAGGGCTCTACTCTCCAACCCCAAAAGGATACTTAAAGCTCACCACAAGGAAACAGAAGTCCAATTTTATGGTCTATAAACAAGACAAAGGCCTGTATAATAGCTGTGGGAGTTTTAAAAGCCTACAACGGAAGGATAGAGCAAAGCATGACCCCATAGGGAAAATAATCCCTTCTACACTCTGAGGAGACTGCCAGTACAGGAAGGAGGCTTGCTTTTAACAGCAATACTGTGGTGGGGGAGTGGTGAGTGAGCCGCTGGCAGGCTGATGCGTTGCTTCAGCTGTCTCCGTGGCGCTAAGCATTCAACCACTGCCTGGTGGCCTTTCAAGCATGGGGTCCGAAATGCAAATGGAGATCAGATTACAAAACCTCACCACCTTAGGCAGGCAACCCTTTGCTGACTTGAATTGCTGAGTTTAGAGGAATTTTCAAAAATGGTCCCTGCTTTCTCTTCAGTCCCTCCCAAAGGGCAGCTGCAGGGCCCTTACCGTAGGTGCAGAGCTGCTCCAGAGCAGAGTTCGCCTCTTGATGGGGCAACGGGTGTTCTTGTACAGGTAGACAGCGTCCTCCAGGAAGATGGCGATTGAGCCCAGGACAAGCAAGGTCATGACCACTGTGAGGGCAATGTCCACAGGGCCCAATGCTAGTGGAAAGAGAGCAGACTCCAGTGAGTTGCAGACCAGGACTGAGGGGCACAGATGTGGCTTCCTCATTTGGATCTAAATTGCTTTACCAAATGTGGAATTTATGTGGCCTAGGCTCCCATCCATGCAGGAGAATAGCTTTTTCTTAGACCCTAATATTCAAAATGTGGCTAGGAAATAGTCATTCGTCTGCATGGATGGGAGACTAGACCACATCATTCTAGATATGGTGAGGCCTGCCTGAACCAGAGTATAGACACCAAACAAATTTTTACATAATTAGCAAAAATTTTGAATTAGGAGTTTAGTAGGGCCTCTTCACGTTTCTACCTCCAGTGCCAGGTGTCATGCTAGCAAACATGGACCAATTGATATTATAATTGAAGCAGAATGTAATTAGTGGTATATTTCAGAGCTATTTAAATTTGATTTCAAAAAAATTATGTTATGAAACTGGGGCATTAGGATGGGATTTTAACGAAAGAGAAATGGATACAAGTAAAGACTCCAAGGATCTTCAACCTATGTTGGCCTCACAATTTTGTCTTACATTAAATGTGGTCCAGTAGCGCTCTTCAGTGTTTACTGCAATCATTTGAGGATTTGTTAAAAAGTAGCTGTCCATTTCCTACCCTCAGAGATGCTGCTTCAATGGATCTGTGATGGGCCCAGTAATCTGCATTTTTAGCAAGCTCTCCTAATAGTGGTCAGGGGATAATAAACATTTTGACAAACACCAGTGAATCTCCTCTGGCTTCACCATTGCTAACAGGAAAAAATGAATATAGTCACAATATATATTTCTGAACATGTGATTCCTTAAAGCAATGATTAGTTTTAAAGTGTTCTGTGACTAAGCCCAGACCCTCATTTATCTTAAGTCTCTTCCCTGGTTGGCAGACTCTCCTTTCCACCCTCTAACGGGCTAGATGAAAAGAGGAGGGAAAAGAAGACAGTGCATTGTCCTATGGTTTTTGGGAGTAAAGAATGAGGAAGGTATTGGCTGTTCTACCCTCTGTTTTGGTGACTGAAGGCAGCTCAGTCAGAGATATTACCACTGAAACCAAACCAGGAAGGAAGGAGACCACAGCACAGTAAAGACTTAAGTTGTGACCTGGGTCAGTTATACCTGGTGGTACCACAAAGAGCAACCAGTTCCCAGGTAAATCTGTCAAAAAATATCATGTCGATCCTGGTTTCAGGGCATACGTTTTTCTCTCTGGTTTATCCAAGAGAACCAATCCCTTTATCACTGACCACAGTTAGGTCTAATGACCAATCCAGACAACCTGGCATGGGGAAGGTGGCCCGTGGACTCCAGCTCCCAGGCAGGACTTCTGAAGTCAGTGAATGTCTATTATAGGCCATAAAAGACGGGCTGTGCTGTTTTTCTTTCCTCTTACTCATCCCTTTCTCCACCCACTCCATTTAGGATTAGAGCCCTCTGGGTGTCTAAATTACTGGCTTGGCTTTGCGGTTACTGTTTAGCTCTCTTGTCTCTTTCTCAACTACCTCTCCAGATACTGTTCTAGTAGGCCCTGCAAATTTGAATATTAAAAAACTGGTTGCAGTCCTTTATTTAAAAAGACTTTACCATTTCCTTCTTGAAATGCTTAAAGTATAAACATCACAAATGATTTTTTAAAAAATATAATTTCACCATTATACAACAAAAAAACAATTCTGGAGATATTCATAAAGCCTGACATGTTTCAAAATAATTCCAGATTGAAAAGATAAGTCTTTAAAAAACCAAACAGGGAAAATGGAGAGAGAAAAAAGAGAGATTGTATTTTCATCAACACTTTGGAGACAGGAGACTTAGCTAGGCTCAGGGCAATCAGAGAAATCACAAAGAGTAGGATGGTCAAATTTGATATAAAGAGTTTAAACTTTTGAATGTTAAAAAAGGGGGGCAGCAAACAGACCAGGGGAAAGCATTTTTAATAAATGTATACTCAAATTTAAGATCTTTATTACATAAAGAAAATTAATAAAAAGAGGAGGCTCTTGCAAAAAATGAAAAAATGATATTAACATAGTTTAGGACATGTGGAAAAATAGACGACTTGCTTAGTAGAGAAGAGCAAAAATAACTGATACATTATTTTTGTCCTATTAAAAATAATCTTTATAATATTATTGACTAATGGACCTAAATTAAAAACAAATGTCTGACAATATTCAAATTATTAATTAAACTACCCAATAGAATATTATGCAGGCATGAAAAATTTTTGCATGCATAAAAAAATCTTTGCAAAGAGTATATAATATTTTTTAAAAACTTATTAACATTCAAAAAGCCCCAAAACTTATTAGCAGACCCACACATATATAGTAATCTGACTTATGACAAAGTTTCCAATACAATGTGGGGGGAAAATATGTTCTTTTTGCGAGAAAGTGTGCTGGGTTAATCGGATATCCTTTTGGGGATAAAAAAGAACATTGAGCCCTCTCTTATATCATACAAATACCTAAATGTGAAAGTTAAAACAAGTATTTTAGAAAAAAACAGAGAAGTACATCTTCATGACTTTGAGAAAGGTAAGGATGTTTTAAAATAGGACATAAAAGCACTAATCATAAGGAAAAAATATGATAAATTAGACTTGCTTAAAATTAAGAATTTGCACTAGTCAAAAGAAACCATTAAGAGAATGAAAAAGCAAACTCAGACTGAGAGAAGATATTTGCAATACAGATATCCACCAAGAGACTCACATCCATAATATAGGAAGAATACCTATGAGTAAGAAAAAGACAACGCAATTACAAAAAAAAAAAAAAAAAAAAAAAAAGACCTAGAGTGTTTCATCTTGAAGGGTGTTTGCTGGCTTCAGTTCTGGAAGAGCTGCATTCATCATGATCTCTGCTACTCAAATTGATAGTCATTGGACCTGGTTTCAAAGAATAATGCAGAAAGGACATTCAAGTGGAATCTGTGGATATTTCATGATTATTTCTGGAATTACATTTTTTTCATCATTCGTGAGCTGATAACCATTTATGAAAGATACCAGGAGTCAGAAGAAATCATCACTACCCAACTAGAAGAATTATCAGGGTGTTTCCTTAACCAGGATCAAATTGATGCCATAGAAATGAAGGAACTGGCAGCTACCACCTCAGTCAGTATTGAATCTTAAACCTGGACATCTTTGGGCCTTTGAGCCATTTTAAAGTCTCTTGAGCATTTTTAAATAGAAATAAATTCTGGCCTTAAAAATGTAAAGAAAAAAAAAAGACCTAAATAGTTACTTTACAAAAGAAGATATCCAAATGTTCAAGAAACAAAAAGGTGCTAAGTATCAACAATCATCACGGAAATACAAATGTGAAATACCACTACATACACACCAACAGGGCTCAAATTAACAGGACTGCCTATTCCAAGCGTTAGTGAGGATGAGAACAATAGGAACTCTCATACATTGCTGTTGGGAGTGACACAAGCAATTTGGGAAACAGTTTGGTAGTATCTATTGAAGTTAAACATACACCTACCCTATCACACAGAAATTCCACTCTTGAATACATATTTAATAGAAATGAGTGCTTATAATCAATCACTAAAAGAATGTTCAGAGCAGCATTATGTATAGTAACTCAAAGTGCAAACAGCCCATATGTTCTTCAATAAGAATACAGACAAATTATGTTTTATTTTTACAATGAAATATTACACAGAAATAAACAAGGATGAACTTCTGATATATGCAACCAAATGGATTACTCTTAACATAATGATGAGTGAAGGAAGCTAGATAAGAGCACATACTCTGACTTTGTTTATATTAATTGGAAGACAGGGAAAACCAACCTATTAAGGTGATAGAGGTTAGAATAATGGTCTTTTTAGGAATATTAAGAGTGTGTGTGTGTGTGTGCGTGTGTGTGCGGGGGGAGTATGAGAGACCCTACTGGATGCTGGAAATGTTCTGTATGTTGATCTGGGTGGTGGTTTCACAGATGTACACATAGGTAAAAACACATCAAACCACATACTTAAGATTACTGCCCTTTACTGCATATAATTTATACCTTAAAAAAAAAAAAACCACCTTATGTGAACAAAGCAGAATGCAAAATTAGCACAGTAAAATTATAGCCATATTTAAATAATTTGATTGGGGAGAGATGTGGAAAAAAGTTGAAGGAAAGAGTGAGGCACTACAAATGGAAAGTCATAAAGTACGGTATATAAAACTATAAGATAACCAACTAAAAGTACTGACAAGATTACATGGAGAGAATGGGAGAAGACTGGTGCTAAGTGACCTAAATCTTCATGTATCATAGAAGCAGCCACAGATAATACCCAAAACTGATACCCCAGGAAATAATGGTGTACAATATATTGGTGATTTGAAGGTAAGTTTCAAAAGAACCCTCAGCTATAAAAGGAGGAGGAAGATTAGAAATCAGAATGAATAGGGCAGGGGATTGGTTTTTGTTTGTTTGCTTGTTTTTTGAAGTGAACATGTCCTCAAGATTATATTGTCTTCATAATAAAACAAAATATGAAGCTTGGAAGTGGATCACTTGGTCCTTTCTCTTATCTCCTCCCAATTCAAAATGCTTGCATCTCTGAATAGCCAGCATTCTCTTAGATTTGCAATTGGGCTCAACACTTTCAAGCCTCAGGACAATCTTTGTAGTGTTAGCCTTTTTGCAGAAAATCCTCTCGGTCTGCCATCATAACCACTCTGCTTCCTGTCATAATGCTGCTTTACCTGCACATACAGAGAATCCCTACCCTTTCCGTACTGTATCACGTTGTGGATGTGGTGCTTGCCACATTTCCTACAGAAAGTCCCGTAGGTTTCAGTAACATTCACCATGTTTTCGAGAACACTACTGGCACAGAAGAGTGGGGAGGGGGTTGTTGATTTTCATTATTAGTTCTTTTGTACTATTTGAATTTTTAACCATATTCATGTATTACTTTGATAAAATAAAAATTTAAAAATCATTGCATCAAAAAATGCCTAGAAATACTAAAAAAAATTAGCAATGCTGTCTTTAGGTGATGGGACTATAGGTGTACTATTTTTGTCTTCTTTTCTATCTTTTCCAGTTATTCTATACTAAATATATATTTTATAACAAAAATGTTTTTTAAAAGGTCATATTTTGCCAAACAGACTAACATAAAAATTTATATGATGTCATGCTTATTAAAAACAGGACATAAATTGTAGGTATAGCATAATTTCTTGTAACGTCAAATAAAAGCACAGAGAAGGGAAATTGTTGGATTTTCAGTACCTGTCTCTGAGTGGTGTGACTATAGATCACCTTTCCTCCTTTTATTCTTCTGGATTTTCCTATTTACTGAACCCGAATTATTTTTATAATAGAAATGTTTAATTTTAAAATATACATATGATTTCACTTATATATGGAATCCAAAAAAAAAAAAAAAAAGAAAGAAAGAAAGAAAAAGAAAAAACCACACAAAATAAATGAACACACAAAACAGAAACAAACTCATAGATACAGCGAACAAACTGATGGTTGCCAGATGGGAGAGGGGTTGGGGGACTGAAAAAGGTGAAGGAATTAAGAAGTACAAATGGGCAGTTATGAAATAGTAAAGGGGATGTAAAGTACAGCTTAGTAAGTTTATATAAATGTCTAACCACTATGCTGTACACCTGAAACTAATATAATATTGAATGTCAACTGTAATTGAAAAAAAAATTTTAAAGAAATGTCTATTGAAAGAAATATAGACCAAAGATAAAGTCCAGATAGGCAGAAACAAAAATTAATTCAGTAGATTTCTAAAAACCAATGTCCATTGTTGGGGGAGGGAGTCACTGTTGGAGGCCTCTCCTTGCCTGACCCTCACCAGCTACTTAACTCCTGTCCTCAGCTCACTGAGAGCTGAGAGTGGAAAATGCCCTTTCACATACAAGCCATCAAGGCCAAGGCCTTTCCCAGTCTTTGCTGTCCTTGACTCCCTCCTCCTCGAAACTCTCCCTCCCCTTGACTCACAGAACCACAGTCCTCCTGTAAACCTCCTGGCCTCTGACCCTAGGTCTCCCCTACTGATTTCTCATCCTCTCCCACACTTTGTGTTCTCCAAACTCAGTCACTGCAGCTCAGCTCTTCTCAGTTTATTGAGGTTTAGAATTTCCCTACCACTCCTCCAGCCTCCCTTCAACCACGTGAGCTGTTCCCACCTCCAGGACTTTATACTTGGCTTCTGCTGGTTCAGCTTTTCTCCCTGAGCTCCTAGTCGCTGGCTTCTTCTCACCATTGAGCTGTGCTCATATGCTCCTCCTCAACCAACCTCCTCTAAGGGCCCTGTGTGATCTGCCCTTGCCCCTATTGTGAGGTTATTTGCATTTTTATTTACTTGCTTATTGTCTGTTCCCTCATCTTAGTGTAAACTCCACCAAGCAGGGATTTTGTCAGGTTTGTTCTCTATTCTATCTCTGAAGTACCTGAAACAGCAACTATTGACTATTTGTTGAATGGAAGAAATAACCCCATAAGAACTCCTATTGTCATCTCCATTTTACAGGCTTTTTCAGGAAACTAAGCTTAGCGTGGTAAGCACCTGGCCCAGGGTCACACCACTTGGAAGTGAGGGAGCTAGGATTTAAACCCAAGGGTTCCTGATGCTAAACGCAAACTCTTAACCATTGTACACACCCTTAACCATTATACACGCTATTGGAGTGTGTTCACATACATAGGGAAGGGCATGTGGAGTGACATAAACAACCAAATGCAACCCTAGAAGTTTGTTTAAGTTTATGGAGGGGAGAGGCATATTGTGATTGTTCAACACAGGAAACACTTTTGCAGGCTCTTGTAATTGCTGACTTTGGTACTCTGTTCTTTCACAGACTTGCAGTATCTACAGGCTCTTGTATCCACTTCCATGATGCAAAAGCTAAGAAAGAGAGACGTTCTTTAGCATTCATACACTGACACCACTGCTCTCCATCAAACTCATTTGTCTTTTTAAAAGATTGTCCCCTACCTTATTTGTCTATATCTTGATACTATGGAACAAAAGTGTTCTATGGCCAAAGGATTTTTGAAAATGCCTTAAACAAAGTTACACATGTTTCTTTCCTACAGAGCATACTAGAGTTTAATGTGATTTACATTATTAATTCCAAAAGGAGGTTACGGAATACAACTTTTACAAAACTTCTTTTTTCACATGCTCTGTTTTCATGAAGCACTCTTGGGATTAGTATTCCAAGGAACACACTTTGAGAAATGCTTGTCTAACTGACCATTTTGAATACAATTATTCCTTTAGCAATTAGCAAATTTCCCACTGTCTGTGGATAGTGAAGATTACTTTTTTAGATAATGAAAACAATATAAGAACATTAAAATTTTAAAGAAAGAGTATCGCCCATAATCCTAGCTGGTTCCTAATAAAAAATTATCTCATTTTTGCATATTTGTTTCCATAGAGGTTATGAGCATAGACTCTGGAGTTAGGGACAACTGAGTTCAAAGTAAAGTTATACTTACTGCTTGCTCTATGACCTTGAACACGTTATTCATACTCTCATTAAACGTCTTAGCACAGCACCTGGCATGTAGTATTTTTGCTCAATAAAAAGTAGCTTTAAAAAACATCCAGGTTAAAGTGCATACTTATTATATTACTGCAATTATATTGTAAATTTTCATACTCTGTTTTTTTTTTCCATATAACATTTCATCACAGCCTGGGCAGGTCACTTTATAATTATATTTTAAAGTATACATATTTCAAAAATAAAAATAATAGAGCAAACATTAGTATACCCATTTTAAAGAGTGTTACAGTATTTCCTATTTTGCTTCAAAAGTTATTTTTAGGAAAACTGAGCATTACAGACGTATTTGAAGGCCCCTAGGTATAACTCCTGGATCCTCTCCCCTTTCCTACCTCACCTCCCAGGGCTAACTACAATTCTGAAGTTGGCGTATATCTTTTCCATTTATGTTTTAATGTTTCACAACATATGTACATACTCAACATACTATATTGCATTGCATTTTAAAAAATCTATATAAACGGTATCATCCTACAAAATGCTTTTCCCACCCAACATTGTTTTTAAGATTGTTATTATCTGCATCTGACAAACAAAGGCTACAATAAGCATTCTTAGATGTGTCTCCTTGGCACATGTAAGGAGAGTTCCTCTATTCATATACTTAAAATTAGAATTGCTGGGTTGTAGCAGATGTGAATCTTCAGTGTTACAGATACCTAATTACCCTCCGAAGTGCTGATACCAATTTATACCTCCACCAGCAATTTATAACAGTTCATGGTTCACCTCAAATTCAATATCACTTGGGATTATCAAGAATTTTTACTTTTGCCTATGAGAGAGTAATAAAATGATACTTTATTATTTGACTTGTAGTTCCCTAATTCCTAAGAAAATAGATAATCTTTTTGTATATTTATTGCCCAGGTGGGCTTCCTCTCTTGTGAATTGTCTGTTCATATATTTTATGCAATTTTTATTGGGTAATTTTTCTTCTACTGACTACTCATCCTTTGTTGGTTATAGGATTGAAAATATCTTCTCCCAGTCTATGGTTTGGTTTTTAGCATTGTTCATAGTGTTTCTAGTTGTGAAGTTTGTTTGCTTTATGTAGTCAATTTCCATGATCATTTATGCTTTCTGTGTTTTAAGAAATTATTCTCCGCTCTTATAAAGATATCTTTTCTGTATTTTCTTTTGTAAAAATGTTTGTGTTTTATATTTAGATATTTGGTCTACCTGGATTAGAGCTATGTTGGGACTATTTTCATAATTATTTATTTGCCACAAGGAAAGACAATTACCTGTCCGTCTTAAAGAGACCATCCTACCCCACTGATGTATATAGCATCCTTTCATAGAGCAAGTACCCGAAGAGGCATGGGTCTATTTGGGGGCCCTCTATTTTACTCCTTTTTTTCTACCTGTCAGACCCCTTTGCCTCATTGCTGTAATTACTCTAGTCTTACTATAAGCTTTAATCTCTGGTAGGGGAGGTATCCTCCTTATACTTTTTCAAAACTTCTTGGCTATTCATGGCCCTTTACAGTTTGCATCAGTCTGTTAAAAATAAATTCTGTAAGGATGATAATTGCAATCACACCACAGGCTTTGAAAGAAATGGGTAAGTGAAAGTTTCAGTAGTTCTTCCAGAATAGCTCTTTGTTAAAAAAAACGTTTATTTTAAGTAACAGCAGAGTTTACAAATGAAGGAGGAAGGGATTTCTCTACATCCTCCAATGGGTGCCTCTTCCGGACTCTCCTGTTTCTGTCAGTGTCGTTGCCATTGCCCAGATCCCCAGAGTCATCATCAGAGTCTTTTTTCCCTTCACTTGCCTTGTCTAGGTGTTTGCCAGATCACCTGCTCTTTCTTTGGATTGCCCGTGTTTTCCAACCTTCTCTTCCTTTCCCTGACACTGCTCTGGTTCAGAGTCTTGTCCCCTATGCTGGGCAGCAGCAATAATCTCCAACTTCACCCCTGCTCCTCGAGATTCTTCTTTACCAACTCCGTCTTGATTACTAGTCCTGAAGCACTATCCTGCCCCTCCCAATCCTAGAGCCCTCACCGTGATCCTTCTGTCTACAGGATAAAGTACAACCTCTCTGCCTGGCATCATTGAGCCCCACCTTACCTGCCCAGCCTCTCAATTGCCCCCTGTTTCCCCACCAGCAACCTTGAATCCTACCAGTGCTAGCTCCTCGGTGTCCGGGGAACCTGCCTACTCATTCTGTCTCCATCCTCACCCCAGCAGCGCCCACTGCCTGCTCACCACTCTCCAACTGCTACCCACTGCAACAGTTCCACCTGGGAACAAGGCAGCTCGTCAGACTATCAGGCCCAGAATGTCCCCCCTATTTGGAACATTCTTGGTGCTTCTATTGGTATACTTTGTAGAAAGCAATGTGAGATTTGTTTTCACTGTGTAAATCAGGGTTTCTCAATCTTAGCACGACTGACACTTTGACCCAGATAATTCCTTGTTGCAGGGGTGTGTGTGTGTGTGTGTGTGTGTGTGTGTGTGTGGTTGTTCCTTTGTTTCCAGGGCAGTGTCCTTGGTCTCTCTACCCACTAGATGCCAAGTAGCACCCTCTAGCTGTGGCAACTGACACTGTCTCCAGACTTTGCCAAAAGTCCCCTGCGGGACAAAATTGTCTAATTGACAACTACTGGTATCTCCAGCTGCACTGTGAACAAGAGGTTCTTGCAGCTAGAAGTATTAATAGCAGTTGCCTACTGGCATGAATCACAGAGCAGCTACAAGGTTTCTCTGGACGCTCTCTGGCAGTTGGCATTTGCTCTGGCTCAGAGCATCTGAAACAAAGCTGAACATTGTCTAAGGACATGCCCATGTGTGCCACCTAATGCACACTGACCACATGCTGTTGTTCAGAAACAGTCTACTCTTTAAGGTGACATTAGTAAGGAGGCTGGGAAAAGCGTTAAGGTACCAAAGAGACACAGGCTCCTCCTATTCATCAATGTCTGAGAGGTAGTTAATCATGCAATAGGAAAACAAAATAAAACGTGGGTGAGCCACATTAATTATGAAATGCTGAGGTCATTTGATCATTATGATTTAGGCATCCAAGGAATAAACTGCAGCCCATCCTCAGCCTTTCACTTTCAAAAGTGACAGGAATCTAGTTGGCCAACACTGTTAGAATATTTTCATGGGTTCACCTAAGTTTTAAGAACATTATAATAAAGAACCCTCAAGTGATATAGGCCCTGCCCTTGATGCTGTTGTGCAGGCCTCAAGGGGTTTCTATGGGTTTTGGGTTATTTGGGGCCATCTTGAGTCCCTGGATGGCCTTGGGCTCTGAAAAATGCTCCAGACCAGTGTTCCCAGTTTGAATGAGCTTTGAAGCTAGGATTTGTAGGAGGGCCAACATGCAAGTTTGTCTCCTGGACTAGGTGGTCATGCCCCTCTTTTGGCCTATTGGCTCCTCAAGGAGTTGATCTTCTCCAAGGCCTTAACCATGATAGACACTGGGCCAGCCATCCTCTCGGGCTCTCCAGGCCACTTCTCTGCTCCTCCCAGCTGTTCTGACTTACCACTGGGATGTTCATTTGCTCCTTTCGGTTCCCTCTGGGGTGGGTCCCTGACTCACCTCTCAGAAGTTGGGCTGCAGTGGGAGGGTGAGAGAAGCAGGCAGAGGGGATGTTGTAATTGGTTTGCAGTACCTCCAGAAGATCTGCCGTGTACCTGGAGAGACATCAGCCAGTGTTCAGGATATGAGGATTTGTGGAGTGGAGAGGGTACCAGAAGGGACACCAGTTACCTGAACTCCCTCAAACACTCCTGGATTCAGGCAGCTTGTCCATTTCCCTTCAAAGGCTTGACTCTTAAAAGGAATGGAGAATTGGCCAGGCTAGTGTGTAGGGCAGCCCGCCATCTAGGCCATGGGCAAGTCTGGCTATAGTGACCAAAGGGCCGGCAGTCCATTCTCTCCATTTCTCTTGGGCAGCAGCCCAGGGGCTGGCTAGGGAAAAAAGAGCAGGGTCCCAGAGAAAAGGTGGGCCATCACCACTGGGGATGGGTACCCAGCTGGTGGGATCTTTGTGCATGCCTCCAATAGCTCCCAAACCTAAGAACTTCCTCTCCCTGTTTGGGGGAGAGAAAGCTAAGGCTCTGAGGGGTAGCACACTGTCCCAACCCCACAGTGTCCCTGAGGACCTCAGGGACAGCCAGACCATTATTAGTTCGGTCTCATTCTGTGTGCAGGGAACCAAAGGGCTCTGGGAGAGAAGCCATAGCGATAGCAGCCGCCTGCTGCTTAGCAACTGGCTCTTGGCTCAGGGCCTGCCGCCCTCACTCACCTGGGGTCAAGCTTTATCTGAGTCCTGTCTGGGTCCATTGTCTTCTCTCCCTCTCCGGTTCTCCCAGCAGGCACTGAGGGGCAAGGAAGGTCGGGCGGGTGAGGGCCTGAGGGAGGTGGCTGCTGGCTGGGCTGCCTGCCGGCCTTTCCCTGAGGTCTCAGGCAGAAAGAGGTGTAGTGGCTGGATCTTCCCTTCAGGCCGTTTCCCTCCTCGGGCTTCCCGGGCCCACTGGTCCCTATCTCAGAGTACCTTGCAGAGGAATTTGAAATTTGACCCTCTCACTGGCTGAGTTCCCAGGTTTCTGACTCCTCCTTGTGCCTAGGTGTGGTCCCACCTGCCTCCCTCCCACAAATGCCATCCCTAGCCACACCCTCTCCCCACCGGCCCACCGCCCTCCCCCACCTCCCACCTAAGGAGCCTTCCAAGGCAGGGCCGGTCAAGATGTCGATCGATATCCACTGGTGGACTGTCAAGGAATTTTGGGGTGACCGCCTGAACAATTAAATAAATAGCTAGTGAATCACGACACTTACAGCAGCCCTTGCTCTGGAAAAGTTTGCCCAGGGCTGTTCCAGGGCATTTGTAGGAACAAAGTTCTCCATCCTCCCCACTACACCCCTGGTCTACGACTCCCTCTTCCCCACAACCCGGTTGGAACTCGGGCTCTGGGGCCCTGGAGGTGGGAGAATCGCCTTGGCCTTGACTGTGTTGGTGATGGTGACCTGGCATGTGGAGGGCAGGACTGGCTGGAAACGTCAGACTTGGCCCCTGTGAGTTTCCCAAAGCCTAGCCCACCACCTCTAGATGACAGGCTTAGCCGGCCAAGCAGTAGCCGGAAATGCAGCAAAGGGGAGGGAGGCTGTATGTAAGAGGCAGGGCTGCTGCTGAGTGACATTTCTGAGCATATTGACAGACTTTTAAAAACTGTGCCAAATTGTTTGCTTATGAACTATTTTATTGATTGGTGATCTCTCTTCTCTCTCCAAATAGATTTATCTAAGGCTAAGCACAGGTGGCCTGACACATACTAAGTGCTCCTTAGAATTGGCTGCATGATGAAATAATAAAATCACAGCAAGTGCAACAGCTAATGTCTACTGAGCACTTTTGGTGCACAGGGTGCTCTGGGAAATGCAGTATGTTTCTTATCTCATATAACTTTACAATTACTGTTAAAAAGGTAAGTCCTATCTTTGTTCCCATTTTATAGATAAGAAAACTGAGGCTCGGAGAGATTACGACACCAGATTGAGCTGAAAGCCATGGAGGTAAGGAGAGGGAGAAGGAATTAGGTTAGGGCTCTGTCGGGGTTCAGATAAAGATTTTTGATGGTAAGAGAAGGGCCAATGAGAAGCGTCAAGAGAGTCAATTCTGGGAGGGCAGAGGAGGCTCCCTGCCCTGGCTGGGGCGTAGATAACAATCAGAGGAAGCATTTACTGATGTGGTGATAGAAGGACTCCCTACTCCTATCCTAACACCTCAAAATATCTACCGAGGGTCCAGTGGAGTCTTCTCCCTCTTTTACTCTCCTCCTAAAGTACAATTCTCAGAGACAGGGCAATGTAGTAATCCAGAGTCTCAGGGGCCCAATTACCCGCTAAGGTGGAGGTTAGGGCACAACAAGGAAGTCAAGGGCACTGACCTCCAGAGGGTCAATTGCCTCTGCCAGACCTCTCTGACAAAGCCACGTGTTGACTCAGCTTCCTCAACCCATTTCCACAGGAATGCTCCCTAGGTCATTCATCTCTAGCCCAGTGAGAGGCCTTGAGCTTAATTGCCCAAAGCCCTGAACTTTAGACTTCCCTAGAGCAGATAAGGTGCTGAGGATGTTCTGAAACTTCTTTGGGATAGAGCTGAGGGGTGGGGAAAAGGGGAGAAGAGAAGGGGGTTGTAGAGTAGGAGGAAGTCTGGAAGGGAAGGCAGGGGTGACACTCAGTCTTCCACAGCCCGTCAGCAGGGGCTGGGAAGCCCAGGGCGGACTGGATAATGCTCAGGTGGATGATGATGGAGAGAGGAATGGGAGGGTGTGGGTAAGAGGAAGGGCTTTAGCTCTGGCCCTTCCAAAGCCCCTAACTGGCTGTCTTCTATACAGTGTGACCTATGGATTAGTCTAGGACAACGCCCTAACTCAGGCTGGCCCCACCTATAGCTAAGGGGTGGCAAGAGAAGACCCGCTGCACTAGCCAATCAGATTCTTTTCTTGTTAATTTTGAGCTAGCTGTTGTTAACTTTCAGAACCAAGAAGAATGAATAATTCTTCATTTTGGGGGGTTAATTTTCCCTACACAATTGTATGGTAACATGATAAAATACCCATAACTTCAGTTTGGGCTCTCCATGTAAGGGTCATTTTTGAAAAATCAAAATATTGGGAGAAAAGACCAATTTCATCAATTTTCCCTAGGGCAGAATGTATCACTTGAACAAAGAGTTTGGTGAAGTGAGGGAGAGCATGCTGCGAATATTTGTAGCAGGGAATCCCAGGGCAAGAGAGCAGCAAGTGCAGAGATCCCAGCCCTGGAATAGACCACGTGTGTTTGGTGACAGCAAGGAGGCCAATGTGCCCGGCTGGAGAGAAGTGATAATTAACCTGAGGAGAAAATGTGTTAATGGACAGTGAAAACAGACAAATCTGTTCTGTAATGTGTGTGCCACAATTGCAGCCAATTGCCATGAGTGTTTTGCATCAAGGAATAACATGCTCTTAGAAGCCAATTTGTGAACAGTCTGTGTTGGGCCTTTCACTAGAACTCTGCTGTGCTTCTTACCCACTCTGCGAGAGTATCCAAATTACTGAAAAACTTATTCATACTGGTAACCCTTTACCTATACCAAGCCTAAATTATATCCTCTTTTTTATTTATAAGCTTATGCGACAATACGGGCTCAATAAATGGGGCAGCTCTTACAATATCAGTAAGCACATGAAGAAAATATGGGGCATGTTTATGATATCTGTTTTGAACATCCATCAATGTTTGGGAGTGCCACGTCAGGCATGCGTGATGAGGTGGGAAAGCAAGCCTTTGGTGTTACCTAGCAGCCAAAAAGACACGAGGTCAATTTGATTCTTCTGATTTGGGGCACAGTATCAGAAAATAGCAACATCAAAAAGAATTGTTACTACATAAGAATACAGGTGCCTGAAGATAATAAATGGTTATATTGTTGGCTGTATTGTTAATCGAACTAACAATCCTTTACATGGCACACCGGAAGGTAATGGAACAGTCAGCATTTTCAGTTGTCATTTACAAATGAGGACTCTCCTATCATTTTGTTAATTTGTTTATCATTGTCTATGGTCATAAAATTTCCAAAAACAGCAAAAAAGCATATAAGTGAATAGACCTATTAACATTAGTCATTTACATTAGATGAGATAACTCTCTACTAGTGGGTAGAATAGGCAGAAAGCAAATAAAAACTTTTTACTATATCATGTTGAAAATAGTGTTATTCAAAGATCATTTCTTTTCCAATCTACCAATGCTTTAAGTATTATATACATTTCTTTAAAAATTAATTTTAATAAATTTTGATATGTAGGTAGAAATACATATATATAGTAAGTGGTAACAAATGAAAATACTTAAAGCTTTAAACTTCAGTATAATATTTAAAATGTAATCTTATTAAGTACATTATAAGATATTGTTCTTACTACATTGATTTTTAACCTCTTAATTTGAATGTCATGCAGAAAAATTGTTTCTAGGAGTTCCCTGATGGTGTAGTGGCTTAAGGCTTCGTCGCTGGCGCTGTCAGCGCTGTGACCTGGGTTCGATTCCCGGCCACAGAACTACCCACATACCAAAAAAAAAAAAAAAAATTGTTTCTATAGACAAGAAAATGTAAGTAATAATAATTGTGTGTTGATGAGACCTTTTTGCTCTGGGTTTTTTTTTTTTTTTACATTTTTAATTTATTGGAGTGACATTGATTAGAAAAATTACATAGGTCCTAGGTGTACAAACCTACATTACATCTTCTATGTGTTGCGTTATATGTTCATCACCCAGAGTCAGTTCTCTTTTCATCACCATACATTTGTGTCCCTGTCCCTTCTCCCTCACCCCCTCCTCCTTTACCCTTAGGTAATTACTAAATTATTGACTGTGTCCATGAGTTTTGTTTCTTTGTTCCTTTTGATTTTATGTTAACAATCAAACTAAATTTCTCCCTCCCTTTCCCTTATTTTACCCACTCTCCCCTCCCCCCTCCCATCTTAAAGAAGTCCCTCTAATATTCTTTGTGGTACTGGTTTGGTGGTATTACAAACCAGTACATTAGCTTTTTAGCTTTTCCTTATCTGAGAAGTCTTCATCTGTCCTTCAGTTTTGAATAGTAGCCTTGATGAATACACTATTCTTGGTTGTAGATCCTTGGTTTTCATCATGTTGAATATTTTCTGCCAATCCCTTCTGACCTGTAAAGTTTCTGGTGAAAAATCAGCTGAGAGTCAAATGGGTGTTCCTTTATAAGTTTCTACTTGCATTTCTCTTGCTGTTTTTAAAATTTTCTCTTTTTCTTTAACTTTTGTCATTTTAGTTATGATGTGTCTTGGTGTGTTCTTGTTTGGGACTTTCTGTGCATCCAGACTTGTATGTCTATTTCCTTCATCAGGTTAGGAAAATTTTTAGTCATTATTTCTTCAAATAATTTCTTGGGGAGTTCCCTGGTGGTGTAGTGGCTTAAGGCTTTGGCCCTGGTGCTATCAATGCTGCGGCCTGGGTTTGATTCCCAGCCAGGGAGCTACCCACATACTACAAAAACAACAACAACAACAACAAAGAATTTCTTGATCTCTTGCTTTTCCTCTGTCCCTTCTGGCACCTCTATTATTCTGATTTGTTGTTGTTGTTGTTGTTTGATATAGTCCCAGAGGAATCTCAATCCATTCTCCTTTTTTTGGAAATAATTTTCTAATTGATCTAACTGGGCGTTTTCTGCTGAATTTTCCTGCAAATTACTGCTTTGCACTTCTCTTTTATCTAGTTTAGTGACTTTTATTCCATTCTTCATTTCAGTTAGTGTAGTCATTATCTCTCTCTTTATAATGGTTTGTAAGTCTTCTTTGATGCTTGCTCTCTCTCTGTTGAAATTATCATTCAGTTGTTTAAGCATTTTTATAATTGTTGTTTTGAGCTCGTTTCTGATGGGTCATCTGTCCCCATCTCTTTAATTTGAGCTCTCTTTCTCTGGTTTCTCATTTTTGCAGTCTCTCTGAACCCTCGCTGCTGTAGTTCCTTTGGTGTTTGCTGCTGATACTAGGCGGGCAGAGGTCTGTATGGGAGGGGTGTTTGCAACTTTGTTTTCTTCCTGTGGCTTCTGGGGGTTGTGCAGGGAGTTTGAGCATGATTGCGCCTTTCTGTTCTTGGTTTGCCCCATGGGCATGTTCTGCTCTGAACCTTGGGGTCAGTCCTGTATGCTGGTCTTTCCGATTATCCTGGTTGTGGGCTGAGAAACACATGCATATAGTCCCCTCTCTCCTTCTTCCTAGCTGGATTGTTTGTGCTGCTGCTCCTCACTGCCTCATTGCTCCCCCTTCTCTGGGAACCAGAGTGAAGTCTGGCTGTTGCATTGTGAGACTGGTCTACACTTCTGGGGCCAAAGTGAGGTGGATGCGGTATCTCATGCCCCACCTGTGGGCCCCCTTTCCTCTGTCCCGTGGACCGAGTGAGGTCCAGAGTGCTCTCCTGCCACCTTCTTCCTCCTCCTCCCTGCCCCAGCGGTAGAGTTCCACGCGGGGACCACACGCAGCAACATCTCCACACTTCCCCTTTAATTTCTCCTTTGTTTAACCCTCTGCCCATCTGCAGGTACCTTAATGTGATGAGAGGGTTTCTTAGCTGTGATTGTGCCTTGTGTAGAGGACCCTTGGATGAGGTATAGGTGTTTTCTTTGTTGTAATCTCCAGAGGAGTTTTTTTGAGGTCCCTCTCACACCACCATTTTGTTTCATCCTTTTTGCTCTGTTTTTAATCAAATTAATTTCCTCAATATGTTCCAGTTCACTTAGCCCAATTCAAAGTAGGAATCTTGGAATTACAAATTTTATCCATGTTGAAAAATAATACAATCTCTGTTGAAATTAAAATGACATTCAAAATGGCCATTACACTTCAGCACATAAGAGCTCTGACAGTACGTGCAGTTGCTGCATCTTAGCAGACTCCCTCAACGGTGGTGGTAGCAGTTCTGAGGCTAAATGGAGCACCTGGGTCACAGGCCTGTGCACATGTTGCAAGAGAGACTTTGAGGGAGACGGACATTGAAAGAACGAGAAGGAAGGAGAGAAAATGGCATCCATGGATTACAGTACCTACAGCCAAGCTGCAGCCCAGGAGGGCTACAGTGCTTACACTGCCCAGGCCACTCAAGGATATGCACAGACCAGCCAGGCATATGGGCAACAAAGTTATGGAACCTATGGACAGCCCACTGGTGTCAGCTATACCCAGGCTCAGACCACTGCGACTTGTGGGCAGACAGCCTGTGCAACTTCTATGGACAGCCTCCTACAACCAGGGAACCACCACACAAACAAACAACAAACAAACAAACAAACAAATAAAAAGAAGGTGAGATCATAAAAAAAGAGAGAGAGAGAGACTTTGAATGCAAGTCTCTGTCATTTTCAGCTCCAACTGGGATGGGGAGACAGTCTTTGCCCCTCATCAAGACTCACAGTGCATGGAATCCTCCAAACACAGAGGGGTTCAGATGTTCAGTGGCTAAAACAAATGACAAATGTCAGCTGCATGCAACAGAAAATCCAATTATTTTTCTCACATAATAAGCAGCTCAGAGGGAGGCAGTTCAAGGCTAAGGCAGAGACTCAACAATGTCCTCAATGTCATTCTGTCTGTACAGCATGTTGACCATGCCTAATGGGTCCAATGTGGCAACCCCAGCCAGCACATCTAAGTTCAAGACAGAAAGAGAGGGATAGGGCTATGCCACCTGTGTCCTTTCCCCTCTTTTATCAGGAAGGCAAAAGCTTTTCTAGAAACCCTCAACAGACATCCACATATGTCTCACTGACTAGAATTGTGTCAT
Source organism: Lyroderma lyra (assembly GCA_004026885.1). Classification (NCBI taxonomy): domain Eukaryota; kingdom Metazoa; phylum Chordata; class Mammalia; order Chiroptera; family Megadermatidae; genus Lyroderma; species Lyroderma lyra. The sequence goes on along the minus strand of PVJL010000063.1, from coordinate 111,352 downwards.
GAAGCCAATCCTGGAAACAAGAGAAGCTGAAAAATTATTCAGTTGCCCTTCCCCCAAAGTGGAATTTTGTAATAACAAAAAGGAAAAAATGGAGGTAGAGTGAGTCATGAGCACTGCTTCAATTAGCACCGAGCCTGACAGGGTGATTCGAATCACCCACCTTCTCCCCATGTGTTCCTCTAATCTCATGTGGTCTCAATGCTGACCTTGCAGGGGCAGGATCTCTCATTCCCAGCACAAGCGGGAGTGGGGTGGCTTTACTGTTGGAAGTGACAGTCACAAGCTGCAAACAGTTCTGAAGAGCCCCTGTCCCCCATTCTCAGTCTCTGTGATGTCACACTGGGACTCCTTTCCTTCTACCCTGAGCTGTGGCTTCTGAGGCTGCTGTGGCCATGGGGCTCCTGGAGCCAGCAGGGGAGAGGGGACCTGGTGGCTCTGATCTCTCCTGGGGTCACAGGAGGTCCAGCCATGCCGTTCTTGAAGGAGCCCCGTCCCCCTCCTCAAGCCCCGCTTCCCTGGATCCTCCCAAGCCTGTTTGCTGCCTTCAATGTCATGCTGCTGGTGCTTTTCAGTGGCCTCTTCTTTGCATTCCCGTGAGTCTAACACATGAATTGGCAGGTTTCTTACAAAGACAGAGAGCAAAAACAAAACAAAACAAATAATGGTAGTATGAATGGATGCAGGAGAAGTTCAGAAGAGGGGTCAGAGAAGCAAGATGTTCTAAGCAGAGGGAACCGAATATGCAAAGGTAGAGATGTAGAGAGTACTTGGTGCATTTGGGAGCTGCAGGTGGCTGGTAATACTGGGAGACATTTGGTGGAGACTCTCTGGATCTGTCAATAGCCTGGATATTTAGAGCAGGCTTTAAAGCCTGTGGGTCCTAGGAGGTGGACTGGGTCCTGAGAGGAACTTCCGCCTCCCTCACCAGATCAGGGCTGAGTCCTGTTCTGGTCTCAGTTGCAGGTGGCTGGCCCAGAACGGGGAATGGGCCTTTCCCATCATCACAGGTCTCCTCTTTGTGCTCACCTTCTTCAGTCTCATTTCACTCAACTTCTCAGACCCTGGCATCTTGCATCAAGGTGAGACCTGGGTCCCCTGGGGAAGGAGGTAGCACCCTAAGGGCTCCTGCAAACAGAGATGATTCCTAAAGTGCCCTTCCCATCTCTCCTCCTCGGGCCTCAGGACCCCTTTGTCCCATGTCCTCATTTGCTCAGACACTTCATTTCCCAAGCCACTGAGATGTGACAACAGAATTCTGTTAGTTTTCCACTTGACTTAGAGGGGTGGGCAGGGGCAAGTCAGGGAGAGAACCCAGCTCTTCACAACCACTCAGTTTTCTCTTCTTCCCACTGCACAATTCCTTAAACCATCAGTCATAATTCCAAAGGCCTGAGTTCTCACAGAACTCCTCTTGGGGAAACTCACCTTCCCTTTGACTGCCAGCTTTTCTGATCTTGGTCAGCTTGCTCAGCAGGGACTATTCCCCTGCCCACCTCCTCCCGACCCTTCCTGGAGCCCGGTGATCCTGTAAGGCGCCCCCCAACACCTGCAACACACTGATGGAAGAGTCTGCTGGTGCTGCCCAATCCTCTTCCCATACCAGGCTCCAAAGAACAGGGTCCCATGATGGTGCATGTAGTATGGGTGAACCACAGGGCCTTCCGCCTGCAGTGGTGCCAGCAGTGCTGCTTCTACCGCCCACCCCGGACCTACCACTGCCCCTGGTGCAACATCTGTGTGGAGGTGAGTGCCCCTCTCACCTGTCCACCTGACACACCCAGCACCTGGCCAGGACCAGGAGGCCCACTCACATGGGGGCCAGTGGCAGGCATGAAACCACTTTCCGAACTGCTAAAGGCCAAGGGTGGCAGTAACTCCCAGCCATTCTTGGTCACTCATGCAGGTGATTGCCTCTGTGCTGACACCTGTCCTGGAAGGCTGGCCCTTGCTTGCATAGTGGCTGATACGCAGGGCGTCCACATCTGTGCTGGGCTTGGTCAGGCCAGGAAGAGGAAAAGCACTACCCGTCCTACCCTCAGGCTCACTGACTCTAGATACCCAAGGCCCTCAGACTGGCTGTAATCCTGGCCTGGGAGCTTGGCCTGTCCTCTGGCTGTCTACTGGGCTCTGAGTGCTTGTCTCCCTCACTTGTACTACCCACAAAGGTTCGGAAATGTGCTGTCTTATGTGGTCCCTACAACCCTGGAAGGCTGGCTGGGGAAGGGTGTTATTATCCACATCTGATGGATGAAAAACCATGTGCCCAGAGATACTCTGTGTCCTGCCCAAAGTTATACCAATGTTGTGTCCCATAGAAGACCAGATATGCCTTGTTCTAAAGGCCTTTTGACAGGCAACTTTGTGAGCCACAGAGCTTAACAGTGCTCTAACCACTGAAACGCTAGCGTTAGGGGCTTTGTGGCTCAGTTGAAGGCAAGGGAAGAACAGTGCTGAGGCCAAGAGCAGGTGGCCTAGGAGGCAAACGTAAGGCCTCAGATTTAGGGGTGACCAAGGCTGGGCCAGAGGTCGGGTCCTGGAGGCCTGTCCCCTCTTGACCAGGATTTTGACCATCATTGCATGTGGGTCAATAACTGCATTGGTCACCGCAACTTCCGCTTCTTTATGCTGCTCGTCCTGTCCCTATGCCTCTACTTGGGCACCATTCTGGTCACCTGCCTGATCTTCCTGCTGCGCACAACGCACCTACCGTTCTCCACAGACAAGGTCGTCGCGTATCCTCCAGACCCACGTGGGGAGCAGTGGAGAGGGCGAGGACAGCCGAGGGGCGGGAGCCAATGCTGAGCGGGGTTAGAGAGAAAAGCTGCTTGGATGGACCAATCTGGGACTAGGTGAGGGTGGGTGGGGCCAGGGAGGTGGGCGGGGCTAGGAGAAACTGCGAATTGGTGAGAATGTAGCATAGCAGGGTCTTGGATAGGGGATGCTACAAGCAGCACAGGGGCTTGGACAGCAGGGTGAGTGAGGTTTATGCGGGATTGGAACCAAGGGCCGAATGGACGGTTCTGGTTGTGAGCAGGACTGTTTGGGGCGGAGTCGGGGGTGAGGGGTGGGGCCGGACAGGACGGCCCCGCGGCGCTGTTCCTTAGCTGGCATGCAGCGTCGTGGTGGCTGTACCCGCCGCTGGCTTCTTAGTGCCTCTCTTCCTGCTGCTGCTGATCCAGGCCATGTCGGTAAGCGCGGCCGAGCGCTCCCACGAAGGCAAGGTACGCGGGGCCCAAGCGGAGCAGCACAGTACCAGGCGGGGGGTGGTTACGTGGCGCCTCTCGGACCTCGGCACTTTCCGCTCTTTCTCCATCGCCCTGGTCCTTGTTAGCCTGAACGCCCTCGAAGGTGCCTCATTAGCCCTTTCAGACCCAGATTAAGCTCAAATTCGCTGCCTCTTGGACCTCGGTGGTCACTCTCCCTCATGGGTACCCTGCATCGAGGGCCTACCGTGTGGTGGGCCGCGTGCCTCATTTTGAGCAATGGGCGGAGAGGTGAGTGAGGCTACGTCGTGCGCGTGTGTGATAACGAACCCGAGAGCAGGGTAATACGCGCCAGACACCTGTGAACACTGCGGAGCCTGTGCCGCACTGCGCGCACAGAGGGACAGAGTTCTGGGAGGACTCCCGTGCAGAGTAGGACGTATCACAGAATGGTTGTAGGTGGCAGAAGGCAGGGGAGGGCTTGCAGGCGAGGGGCCAGCTTGCAAAAAGACAGGGAAGCCTGAGGTCTGCGGAATGAGGATAGTAGCATGGTGAAGTACTTCTTAATTGGAGCAGAAGATGTGGAAGTCAAGTGGATTGCTTGGGTTTGGCCAGATTTAAAAGGCCCAGAAAGTCAGGTAGAGAATTTGGTCTTGGTGCAGTGGAAATCTGGGAGCCATGATAGGATTCTCTTTTGAACATGCAGTAAAAGTCACTTTTTTTTTTTTAGTGCCCAGTTATACTCGTATAGGTTTTGACAAACACATACAGTCCATAAGCAAGAATTAGAACAGTTCCGTCACCCCCCAAAATTCCCTCATGGTCTTTTGCACGCAGTTTCTTTCTGGCCGTAGCACCTGGCAACCCCTGATCTGTTTGCTATCCCTACAATTTTTCCTTCAGAGTCTCCTGTAAGTAGAATCATAGCCTTTTGAGTCTGGCTTCTTTCACTTAGCATAATGGATTTGCACTTCATCTATGTTGTTGCCCATATCAGTGGTTTCTTCCTCTTAGGCTGTAACACAGCTTGTTTTTCCATAGGCCGCTTGAAGGCTATTTGGGTTGTTTCCAGTTTTTAATGATTATAAATAAAGCAGCTATAAACACTGGTGTATGGGCATGTAAATGTAAGTTTTCATTTCTTTTGGGGTAACTGCTTAGGATTGACATTGCAGGGTCATATTGTAATGCCATGTTTAACTTTAAGAAACTGCCAAATTGTCTTCTAAAGTGGCTGCCGTTTTGCATTCCCAAAGCAATGTGTGAGAATTTCAGTTGTTCTGCATCCTCACTAGCATGCGGCATTTGCATTTTCCTAATGACTAATGTGTTGAGCATCTTTTCATGCTCTTATTTGCTATCTGTATAGACATACAGATACATTTGATTAAATGTCTATGCCAGCCTTTTCTCCATTAGAAAAAAGGGGGTTGTTTACTTATTGAGTTTAAAAAGTTCCTTATATGTTCTAGATTCAGATATGTGTTTACAAATGTTTTCTCCCAGTCTGTGGTTTGTCATCTAAGTGTCCTAACAGTGTCTTCTAAAGATCAAAAGTTTTAATTTTTTTTGAGGTTTTCTTAAAAATGAAATTTGTTTTAAGAAATACAGTTCTGTCATTACTGGTAGGATTGGTTGGTTAGGCAAGATAGTCTTAACATGGCATGATACCCAAAATACATAAAAAAGAAAGTTTTACAATTAGGTAATGTAAAAGCCCAGCATGAATACTTAATGCAAGATTAAAATGTATCTTCAAATTCAATTTTTAAGAAATATGTAAAGATCCTCTGAATATAAATGTTGCATTAGTCACTTGCTCACTAAACACTGATAGCAATAGGAATGGTGAACAATAATTTAATTTCCAGTTCCAAAAACTTGGATTAAAAAACTCATAAAATTTGGGTTCAAAGTTTTTAAATTACTTCACTACAAACCAGAGTGTTTAAATTCACAAGTTTTATTAGTATTGGGTATTTTTATATTATTTTTATGATTACTATCAGTTTTACTAATACATACTACTGACAGTATACAGATGGATTATCTTCTAGCTAATAATAGTAAGTAAGGTAGGGTGTTACGTAGGAGTGCTAAGTTATCATTCAGTGAGTTATTTGCTGTTGTTCCTTGTTTGCCATCTCTTGTTGGTGAATCACATCCTGTGCTGCTTGTTGCATTTTTTCCAGTTTTTCTAGAGTCAGAGATGTGAAGGGTAAAATTTGGGGTTTATATAAGCTCCATTGTGGTTCTATTTTCCACGGACAACTGTCCTTATTTTGGAAGAACTTCCTGGAACATGGACTTCCCTTCTGCCACATCTGAGTTATTGGATTAGTTTTTTCAGATGCCTCTCTTCCCAGATGGCTCGACTGTTACCCAGGGCAACAGAGAGCCAGAAGCTTTAAATTTTGATGAAGTATATGATCTGTTGTTTTTTTTTTTCTTTTACAGATTGTGCTTTTGGTGTTGTAAATAAGAAATCTTTGGGCTCTTGAGCCACTTTCCTTCCTTGAGCCCACTCCTACCTCTTTGGAGTGTACTTTCTCTCCGATAAACTATCTCTTTGTTTCACCTCCTAAAAAAAAAAAAAAGAAAAGAAAAGAAAAAAAGAGAAAGAAATCTTTGCTTAACCCAAGGTCACAAAAATTTTTTAATATTTTTTTCTAGAAGTTTTATAGTTTCAGGTTTTATAGTTAGGCCTATAATTCATTTTGGGTTGAATGTTGTGTGTGATGCAAGGTATGGGTCGAGCTTTATTTTTTTGCATATGGGCTTTTTCCCAGTATCATTTGTTAAAAACACTAGCCTTCTTCCATTGAGTTGCCTTTGCACATTTGTTAAAAATCAATTGACTATATAGGTGTGGGTATATTTGGGGGCTCTCTATTCATTTGCGAATACCACATTCTTGGTTAGTAGCTTCATATTAAGTTTTGGCATCATGCAGTGTGAGTTCCTCAACTTCTCTTTCAAAGTTCTTTTGACTATCCAGGTTTCTTGGATTTTTTTCATATAAATTATAGAGTCAGCTTGTCAATGTTTACAAAAAAGTTTGCTGAGATTTTTATTTGTATGATATTAAACCTATAGAGAAATTTGGAAAATTGATATTTTAACAATATTGAATTTTTTGAATTCATGAAATGGTATATTTCTCTTTTTATTTAGATCTTTCATTAGTGTTTGTGGTTCTCAGCAAATATATCTTGCATATATCATGTTAGATTTTTTTCTAAGTGTTTCAGGCTTTTGTGCTATTAATTTTTTTAAATTTCATTTTCATTTGTTTATTATTACAGTCATGCATCACTTAACTGAGGGGATGCATTATGATAAATGAATTATGAGGCAAGTTCATTGTTGTGCAAACATAAGAGTACACGTGTACAAACCTAGATGGTATAACCTAATACACATATAAGTATAGCTTATTGCTCCTAGCCTACAAACCTGTACAGCATATTACTGAATAGTGTAGATAATTGTAATGTGTTGCACTATGACATCATGATGGCTATGAGGGATTTTTCAGCTCCATTATAGTCTAATGGCACCACCATGGTATATGCTGTCTTCTATTGACCAAAATGTAATTATGCAGCACGTAATGAATAAGAAAATACTATGGATTTTTATATATTGTTCTTGAATCTTGCAGTTCTGCTAGACTCATTTATTATTTCTAATAGCTTTTTTATTGATTCTGCATAGAATATCATATTATCTGAATAAGGACAGTGTCATTTCTTCATTTCCAATATGTATTGCTTTATTTCCTTTCCCTTTTTTATTGTTAGATTTATTGGGGTGACATTGATCAGTAAAAATTACATAGGTCCCAGGCGCACAATTCTACATTACATCCTCCATGTGGTGCATTACGTGTTCATCCATCAGAGTCAGATCTCTCTCGATTCTTTTCTTTTCTTACTGCACTGTCTTGAACCTTCAGTACAGTGTTGAGGAGGAGTGGTGCACGTGAACATCCTTGCCATGTGACTCCTTCAGCAGGACAGTGACTTGTCTAAAGGCTGTTTTAGGAAGACTGTAGTGTCCCACTTTGGTGAGGGAGGGGCTGGACTCATTGAGACAGCTGAAAAGACAGAGAAGCCCCCATTGCCCACCACCTCCCATCCTTCCAGTCACCACTCAATCATTCCACCCCACCCATATTTGGGTCCCAGCCCACCTGTGACTCCTCTACTCAGCCCTTAGTCCTCAGTCCCCTAGGGTCTACATGTCCTCTTTCAAGCCTCAGTCCATCATTCAGTCTCTCTTGGGCAGCATTCTCCCTTCCCTAATTTCTGGGGTTTTAGTAACCCCAGACCAGGCCCTAGGCCCACCCACCCTCCCTCCACTGCTCAGAACGAGGCCCTCCCAACCCAGGATCTGCAGCCTAAGAAGATGAAATGTGATCTGCACTCTGTGATTCATCAGGCAAAGCTCTCCCCCATTACCTGCAGACCCCATTTAGTTACTCCCATCCCCCCTGCATCCCCTGGCCACAGCTTCTGCTGGGGCCACTCACTTGGTGGTTGATAGAAAGGGCTCTGGAGCCAGGGCTCATGAACTCAAGTCACAGCCCCACCACCTACCAGCGGGGAGATCCAGGGTATGCTACGTAGCCACTTGGTGCCTAGTCTGCCTTTCTGGATAGGGGGTGGGGTAGGACAGTGTGGGTTAATATACAGAAGACACAGAACAAGGCTAGTACAGTAATGGCTACGTGCACACCTATTGTTACCACCCCTTCCCATCATCATGTATATGTGTTCACACCTCTCACCTTAAAAGCAAAGCCCTCCTTTAACATCACAGGCCCCCACCCCGCCTGCTGTACTCTCCCCTTCAGTTCAGGCATATTTCCAGAAAGAGTTGGCTGTGTTCATTAGTGCCTTTCTTCACCTTCCTTGGCCCACTTCAGCCCAACGTCTGTCCTCACTGTCACATGGATGATGTTGCACTCTCCAAGTGGCCAAAGCTGGTGGGCAGCCCTCCCGCTAATCTTTCCTGACTGCACACAGCAGCATCTGAATGTCCCTGTCGTGGGCCTTCCGCAGCCTCTCCGGACCCAGCTCTCTCTCCTTCCTGGGCTTCTGCTCCGCTGCACCTTGCAGTCTTTGGCCTGCTGCCTGCTCTTCCACCAGCACGGTGCCTGGAACATTGTTAAAGCCCCCAAATATTTATGAGCAAATGAGTGAACCTACCAACAAAAGAATCCATAACGCTTTGAGAAAGAAGGAAACAAAGAGAGAAAACCCTGATGCCCGGATCCCTGGGGAAGGGGAGAGCCGAGGAGGGAGTGGGCAGGAGATGGGGTGAGGAAATGCCTGCTTTGGTTTTGGTGCTGTGGACGGTAAGGGCGAGACATAGGATTGGAGCAGGGAGACCCCGGTCTGGAGCCAGTGAGAGAGGACAGTCTGGAAACATCGGAGCTGATGGATCTCATCCACGCCTGAGAGGGTCTCGTGTGAGAGAGAGAGGGAGGTGCTCTGCTTTATGAAATTATTAATTATCCTTCCTTTAAGCATTGGACCATTGCCATTTTTCTACACTTCATATACATTTAATAAATCAACATTTATTTCTCTAAAATTCTGATTGTAAATTTGGGCAAACGCTTCAAACCATTTAATTAAAATTGCAACTACATTATCAGTGTCCCTTAAATGCTTTAAACACCTTTAAGGAGGCAGAACTCAAAATATCACAGTGGTTAACATTACTTTTTGGCAACAATAGAACATTCTGGAGCTATCTGGACTTTTCCTCCCCCAGGTGTCAGCTGCCCTACATGGAATCCTGGTGCCTTTTGGTGGAGGATAGTGTTGGGATCAAAGCTTACTAACAGGGGCAGGGGTCACAGGGGAGCTGGTGCTGCTGCTGGGCCATTTTCGCTGGTGACAAACATTTTGTAGCTAAGGCTCTTGAAGTCTGAGTGAGACTCAGTCTGCACTAGGGAGGAGGAAGGGGTGAGGGAAGGGGGCGGGGAGGAAGAGAACCTGGTTAAGAGTACCCAGGGGAGGACCTGGTCTTTGGGCTTGGCCTTTACTGCCCTGGGCGCTCAGGACCTTCAGACCAGATTTTCCGGGGCCATGTGATTTGGTTAGGGAAATATGATTGGACCCCATATAACTGCCCTGCTAGGTAGCAAGAAGGCTTAGAAAAGCACGAGAGGTGGAAAAGTAGAAAAGTGGGTGGCAGGAGCAGGGTATGTGCGTTTGTGTGTGTGACTCTCTTTGGAGCAGTTTGGCAGCAAAAAGAAGATCTGAACAGCTGCCTAGAAGGACATAGCAGGAGGATGTGTATGACCAAAGGAGACAGAGATGGGGAGGATACTGCAAAGGAAGTACAAGGTGATGGGAAGGATTCCCGAGAAGGCAGGACAGCTGGGTGCAGTGCTAGGGTTGCCTGGACAGAGCGCCTCAGAAGTGGGTTGGGGGTGGCCTCAGCTCTGCCCTGGTGGGGAGGGAGGGCCAGTGGGGAGGCCTGCCCAGTGTGCTGGCTCTGAGCTCCTCTTCCCACCTCACCCCTTTCTAGTGCCGATATCTGCACGAATACAACCCCTTCGACCAGGGCTGTGCCAGTAACTGGTATTTAGCAATTTGTGCACCGCTGGGACCCAAGTAAGTTGGCAAACCAGAGGTCTGAGCAGTGGCCCCGGGGGTGGTGGGGTGGGCCGAAGCTGGGCCATCTCCCATAGTCTCTTAGCACAGCTCCCAGGTGCTTACACATGCTGTTCTCATTCCTCTGGTTTCCTCCAGGATGTTGTGGGAGCCTCGAGAGCCTCCCCACTTCCTTGCCTTTATGCACTCTTGACCCTAGGGACACTACAGCATGGATGAGACTGGCCCTAGCTCCCTGCAGGGCCAAGCCCTGGGATGTGTGAGGAGGCACAGAAGGCACAGGGACCAGGCCAGGGGAACACTCCCCCTTGCATCTGACTCATCACTCCCCAGGTACATGGCTAAAGCTGTCCGGCTGCAGAGAGTGTTGGAGCCTGACTGGGTGCCCATGCAGAGCCTGCACCTCGTGACACGCCCCACCTCGCACAGTCCCCCAGTCCTCCCCAGGCCCGGGTCTGGCTTCCAGCCCCAGCCTCTGGCTCTCTACAAAGCAGGAAAGGGTCTCCCGGGGAGTGGTGAAGCTGTGCTTTTCCAGGAGGTGAGGAGTGTGTGTGTTGGGAGGGGGCATTGCAGATTGTACAGGTATTGGGGGAAGCCTGTCCCCCATGTTGACTGGCCCTGAAGCTGGAAGCTGGACCACTCAGTGCTTGAGGGAGGGGGATTATCGACCTGAGGAGTGTTGTAAGTGGAGTCACAGCTCTCCGGAAAATACCAGGGATTCCTGGAGACACAAAGGGAAAAGACCACACCACTCATTTCTTGATTAGCCTTGGGCCAGTCACTTACCCTTTCTGGGCCTCAGTTTCCTCACCTATAATGAGGACCGAGACTAGTCCAGTGACTTATAATTTTGGGGAGCAGATTCCTTTATTTGAAGGCAACTTTTACTCCGAAGCCCAATGAGTGATACATATGGAGGGGAAGCATTAGGAATAAAGTGGTGGTGCAGTGACATCCTGTGGTGCCAGCCCACTCCCTTTGCCCTGCCTGGGGGCAGAGGTGGCTTGGACAGGTTCTTATTCCCCAGCAGGTGGGCCCTGAGCTGTTGGGTGGGGGCTTGGGAGGAGCCCCTACATCCTAAGTCGGTGTTTAGCTCCACACAGGCCCACGCTGTGGGAGGCCCCCGGATGAGGCTCGCACCTTCACACCCCTCCATGCCAGGAGCGCCAGCACTTGAACCTCACCTTCTGAGCCCCGCCCTTGCCCACTCCTCTGGTGGAAGTGCTGGGACCCCCTAAAGCCCATTAAACACCCCTTGCCTGCTTCCTACAATTGCCATTGCTACGTGTGTCTGTCCAGTGTGGGGATACTCTAAGGGGCTGGGACAAAGACCCTGGGAGTGGGGAGGGTCCCACATTATCTGGCTCTGCGACCTGCGGCTAGACACTCAGTGTTTCCCTCATCCTTAAAATGGGGCAACCATACGAACCACAGTGGCTGTCCTGCTCACGTCCCTGCGAGGGCTGGAGATGATGGAAGACAGAGCCCAGAAGCGCCTGTCCGGCCGTCAGCCTCAGGAAAAGACCTGGCCCCCGCCCTGCTGCACCCCTCTCCGGCTGCAGGGGGCGCCCACTGCCTGAGAATTTGTCAAGCCTGGCCTGGTCCAGCCCCGCCGCGCTGGAGCCTCCTGGGTGGATTGCAGCTGGCCCTCCCGTTGCCTCATCCCTGGGAGGTGGAGCGTGGGGGTCTTCGCCGCCACAGTCCAGCCCTGCATGCTTCCTGCTAGTGGGTCTCATCTTGGTCTCTCCCTCCTTTGGTGAGTCAGGTCCTGGCCCTCGGGTGGATCCCAGGCCTTGTGAGTCTGCAGTCCCCTTGGTGGGGGTGCGTGGGGGACGTCAAAGTGTAGCTCCTTTAGGGGCCAGTGTGTGACCTTGGGAATGGAAATAATGGCGCCTTTCTGGAAGCTTCTCAGAGGATGAAGTGAGCTGGTTCATGCAAAACACCTGGTACATACTAGGCAAACAGTGAGTGCAGTGGTAGGATCAGAGTTATTTTCTCTACCACAGTCAGCAGACCACCAGCCTTTCTCCAAAGGCCTCCTTCAGAATTTCCTGGGCCCCCAGACCACCATCTCAGAAGGCGGGGGCGGGAATATGAATTGGAATTTTTATCGAGCACCCTATCTATGTGATCCTGCCACCCCAAAGTTTCAGAACTGCTCCCTTAAGAGATGAGGGTGGGCACCAGCCACACTGCTTCCTGCCACCCCTTATCCAGGTGGAATCAGGGTGTGGTGAAGGTGAGGTGGCCAGATGAACACTCCAGGGGCTTATGTGTCAGGGGCAGGAGCTCGGGCCCTGGGGATGCCGATCCAGCTTGGGGAGGTAGCTGACCTACACTGTGGGATATGGCTCTAGCTCTCCTGTGCTGAGTTCCCGGCGAGGCCGCCTTTCCCTCTTCCTCCCATGTGACTGCAGCCTTCGTTCCTTCCATGTCCAGCCCCAGACTCCCCTGTCACTATGGCTCTCTGGGCTCCTGACCAGCCAGCCCTGCTCAACCCCAGGGACTCCAGCTCTTTCTCGTTCCCCTTGTCCCGGTATCTCCCCAAGTCCCAAGCCTCTGTGGGGCTCATGCCTTCCCTCAGCTATCATCCCTGATTTACTCAGCGTTACCCTTGGGTTCTGGGGAGGGGGGAGGGGTGCTTCCTGGAATACAAAAGGACAGACCAGTTTGGGCTTTGCTGTAAATGGATTAAGTCGCCTTATTTAAAATTCTCAGGGCCCACATTTACAAGTAAAGCTGATGAAGCAGCCTCATGTAGTCTGGGAAGCCTGCCATGCATGGTTGCATGGTCAGGGGAGGGGGGTATGAGGCCTTTTCAGCCCCTGAGTCCAGGTGTGCATGGGGCCCACGAACCTGTGAGTCTCCTGTCTGTTCAGAAGCCACATTTCAGCCCTGGGTGCCTCACACTGAGGAGAGATGGCAAGAACGGGGCACCTACAGGACTCTCAGGCCCACTTCCAAATGGGAGTCCTTGGGGTAGCCTGGGCCTGGGCCAGATAGGAAGAGGATCCAGGAACCTGGGCCAAGGCCTGGATGGGGACATGTTCATGGAACTGGCTGGGTGCAGGAGTGGCACGTGCCTGGAGCCCCAGCTCCCAAGGGGGCTGAGAAGTTCAGGCCCCGGGGTCTGGGGAGGCCCCGTCTTGCCATGCCCCACCCTGCTGCCCTGCCCGCTTCAGAGCCAGGGGCTGGCCATTAGGACTGCACTTACCAGTGTTAAAAAACAAAATTAAACCAAGTAAATTTGAAGATCTAATTGGCTTTATCAAATAATTCATGAGTCGGACAGTATCCCAACCCTATCAACTCCAAGGGATTGTATATAAAATGAAGTGTTTTTACGGGAGGAAGGGTAAAGCAAGGGAACCATTAGCACAAGAAAAGAAGGGATGGTTTTGGGGGCCAGGACGCATTTTGGGGGAAGAGCATGGGAAGAGTTTTTGTCATTCAGATTGCCTTTTCTTTCTCTAGGGGATGGAGAGGGCCTCCATGACCGCTTACTTTATTGGTGCTTGGCCAGAAAATTTCAGACTGGATAAGGTTACATTTCTGGGAGAGGCTGAAACTGCAATTAGATCAGGTATTAAATCTAGGTTTGGTATCATGGGCTTTTAGCACAAGTGATGCCATTTTGAGCCTGTGGTTTTCTCTTTAATACGGAGTCCCTGCCTCCAGCTACACAGGAGACTCAACTAAGGTCAGCCAGGGCCTTCCAAGTCCTCCGCCAAGTGTGAGTCATCTCCCCTGACCGCCTGGGCCTCAGTTTCCACACTGGGCAAGGACGTAACTTCTCTAAGCTTCTCAAAGGAGGCCATGACTCCTCCTCCTCCGAGATGTGGATTTTGGGTCTCTAGTTTCTACCAGCCCGAGATTTCTAGGATTTCTTTAGGAAAGTCTCTTGGAGCAGACTCTGCTCCTCGAGGGGTAAGTGGGACCTTATTTTGACCCCACCCCTGACACTCTGTCTCCTAAGCATTGCCCACCCCACCCCCCCCTCAGAGATTCTTTCCTATCAGACTGGAAGCCTCAGATGAGCTTGCACTTACCTTCATTTTCTGCCCCCTCCCCATTTCTGTTGAACTTGCCCTCGATTCTCGGACATGCTCCTCGCAGTCCGTGGCCCACTGATAAGAGGGGGTGTGTTATCAGGACCCAGTGATGGGGCCTGCTCTCTACATGCCATGAAGCCATACCACCCCTGCCTTCCTCTGGACCAGAGCCAAGGAGTCACCCCACCCTCCAGGGTCGCCAGTCCGGAGCCCCTCTGAGAGGCCCCCAACCCACTCCGGGAAACTGATGGAGGCAGTCGGGCCCTGGGATGGGGAGCCAGGAAGCAGCTGCCCCCTCCTCATCTCCAGACCCTTCCTCCATGGGCCTTCTAGAAGGTCAGGGCATGTGGGGAGGAGCACTGGGCTAGGAGGAAGGTGTCACTCAGCTCTGCTACCAAATTGTGTCGTGAGAGCAAGTCTCTTCTCTCTGCTTGGCTTCAGGTTTCTCATCCATAGAAAGGGGATCATGGCTACCGCACAAGTGGTCACAGGATCCTAACTCTTTAGAGCTAGCAGGGACCCAGGGATCCCCTCATCCACTGCCCCTCCACCCCCACTTTCTCAGATGGGAACTAGAGAGGGAAGGGATTGCCTAGGACCATACAGTGTCCCAGGCAGGTGGCGCGCCTCCTGTTTCCCAGGCTGCCCCTCCCATTCCTGCTCTGGGGACCATTCCAGAGGGGGAAGGACGTGGGCAGTGACCACAGGGGCCCACCCTCAGGCCCCTATGCCTCAGAGCCAGGCTGTGCATTTTAGGACAAGGCCTAGGGAGTTGATAAGAAGGTCAGGCTTAACTTGGTCTCCAGCCCTGTGCTGGGAGTGATAATGACGCCCTGCTGCCTCCCACTCAGCCCTGCCCTGCTCTGCCCTGCCCGCCCCACCCAGGGGGCCCTGTGGGTGGCTGAGGGTGGGGCAGAGCAGGGACAGATGGGGCAGCGTCCTGGGATGGGGGGTGGCGCAGGATCCTAACACTTCACAGGGCACAGGCCCCTGGGCACAGTACCTGGCACCAGGTACTGCCCAGTAACGCCCATGTCCTCCTCTTTAGCTCCTGCATGTGGGACGTGGCTGAAGGTTTGCTGGCTCCCCGTACTAGGTAATCAAACCTTTACTGAGCATTGCCCAGGCCAGGGCCTGCGCTAAGTGGCTCATAGGATCTCCTTTAATCCTCATAAGAACCCTCTGTAGACGTTATTCTTGTTTTAGAGATGAGGAACCAGCGCTGAGCAAACAAGCCGCTGGCCCAAGGTCATCCTGCTCCTTTGTGGCAGAGCCCAGACTCCTTTGCCTTTACCATCGCTCTGTGCCTCACAGGCAGTGATACTCGGTTTCCGTTTGGAACATGGTTAAGGCATGCGCGCTGCAGCCAGACTGCCTGGTTTCCCCACTGCAAGTTGAATATTTGTGTCTCATAGTGCCATTGTGAGAATTCGTCACGCAGGGCCTGTAAAGAGCTCGGTGTGCACGCTGACACATGGCGGGTGCTCAGTCGATAGTCCAATCTGGGCCAGGCAAGGCCCAAGTCGGGACTTTGTGACCTGCTGGGGGCCTCTGGATGCCAGGAGCATAGCAACAGCAGCTCGCTCCTGCCTAGCCTGGTGTGGCTTTCCTAGCGGCCAGGCAGCAAAGGTGAGGGTGCTGCTTCATAAGGGAAGTTTGTGGTGGTGTTTTACAGAAAACCAGCCAAACCTGATGTCTCTGGGCCAAAGGGAAATGGAGGCATGGGCTGGGTGTCTACTAGGGAGCAGCATGATGACCACCCAAGGGCTCTGCCCTCCCACACTGGTGAGGGAGTCCCTGTTAAGAAAGCACCACGTTGCTTCTGTTTTGCGTCAGGGCCGAGTGTCCCAGGCTGAAGGAAGTCAAAAGCTGTGGCATTCTGAGCCCGTGTCTGGGGCGCGGTGAGAGCCACCGCCTGCTGCTCTCGCCCCGTCTGCCCTCTGCCCGCTGTCTCTGCACATCCCAGTCCGTCTCTCTGTGCCCATCTTTGCCTCACCTCTTCTCACCTTTCCACTCTGTCTGCTTTCTCTCCTTTGTTCCTCCTCTTCCTTCTCTTTTTACAGCTTTTCACCCTGTCCTCTGCCTCTCGCCCCCTCTCCCCCCAACCTTTCCTGGACTACAGCTTCCAGGAACACAGAATAAACTGTTTGACAACTTTCAGGTATTAACTTACACTGTGATTCCTGGAAGCCCCGGGCCCGGCCCGCGTATGGAAACCCACAGAACTCTGGGCCAGGCCTGCACAGGGTGCCTTTGTCTCCGACCCAGGCTTCCTCCTCTGGGCCAGGCACGCTCTTTTCCAGCTGCTTTCTGGTTGGGCCGTTTGGCTGCTGAAATTAGGGATTTCCAAACTGGAAGGGGCCTACTGACTATCTAGGTTATTTTTCAGTGAGAAGAAAATCAGAGCGCTGCAGGAAGAGGTCAGCAGGGCTTCCCCCGGTCACATATGTAATGAGAGGCAAGGCGAGGCTGGGTCTAGATCGCCTGCTTCTCAGCCTTGCCACCACCCCACGGTGAGAAGCCAGATGGGCCAGAGGCCTGGACTGACTCCTTCCTCTCCTGGAGGCCTAGTAATTGGCTGTAGTGGACAAAATCACAACAGTGAGGACAGTAACAACAGTATCAGTTTGCTAACCGTGGGCTGAGTGCTCTGCATGCATTATCTCATGTAATCCTCAAAATTACTTGTGAGGAAGGTGTGCTGTTACTTTTGTGTGCGTGACCTCGGACAGTCCTCAGGCTTCCATCTCCCTATCTGCAAGGACAGTTTTCTGGAGAATCCTCAGGGCTACTCCTGCCCTTCTCATCTGGGAGTACATGGCTCAGTCACCAGGGAGGAGGTCCTAGGTCTCGAAACAAGCCCTCGGGTAGACAGTTCCTGGGGTAGGACTTCTTCTAGGGCCCCGTGCCTAAACCTCATCTGTCCTCTAGTAGTGATGGTGAGGGGTGGGGTGAAGGGTTTAAGTCACCAAGCAAGGGTGCTGACTCCTGAGCAGGACCCTTGGCAGTCTGGATGGAAAGGCTCCCTGCCCAGTAGTTCCTAGATACCTGTGCCTCAGGCACGGACAGAAATGGAAGGGCTCTGTCTTGCCCGCCCCTTCTCCTGGGTGGGGCAGGAGCGCCCACTGGGTGTCAGGAGACCTGTGTTGGAAAGCAGGCTCTGTGGCTTCTGGGTGCTCTGGCCCTGGAAAAGCCCCTGGCCTCTCAGAGCCACTGTTACCATGGCAGCACAGGGAAACAAAAGCCTGTGGCAGCCTACTAGACAGCACAGTGGGATCACATGGTGTTCGGTGGGAAGACGCTCGGTGAACTTCCACTTTCTGTGCGGCCCTGGGGCGGGGGCGGGGTTTCTGTACAGGCAGCAGTGGAGCGCTGGGGCCTGGGAGCCTGGCAGGAGTGACTCCCTTTCCCTTTTGTTTCCGTCTCCCCTCCTTGGGCCTCCTTTTGCACATTCTGGAGTCAAATTATTTGAAGTGGCCAAAGCTGAGGATAGGCCATCTTATTTTAAATCCCAGGCAGACTAAACCTGGGTCCCCTTTCTTGGGTAACTTCTCAGCTCTCTGTCTTCCCCACCAAGTAAGTATCTTTTCCCAGAGTAAGAGATGGCTGGACTTGGGTTTGGGGCAGGCCCCACTCTCTTCCCAGCTGGCACCACCATCTGTCAGTCGCCCCAGGTGCCTGGCCTCAGGGTGCCCTGGAGTGGAAGCCTCTGGAAGGCCTGAAAGTCTGATTGTGCTTGGTTCATTCTGAACTGTCAGCAGGGACTTGGGTTGTGCCCATCTTGGCCAAGCATTTCTATCTGCCTTGGACACACTCCAGACCAAAGTGTAAAGGAGGTTTGTTCCTGATGCAAAGACCAGAAGTAGGCACACAGAGGGCTCTATGCTTCAGAGTTGAAGCTTTAAAAGATTTGTGTTCTTTAAATTTCCTGCTGCAGGAAAGAGAGGCCAAAATTCAAACATTCCTGGAACATGAATTTCAGGTGGCTTTAAAGGAGCAATTTGTTTGGTTTCCGTCCCACCCTGTTTCTGCTTGGTGGAGACTCTGGTCCTTATCCCTGGGGTTTGGTGGAAGGTCCACACCCTTCAGGGGAGTTTTCCTCAGGGACAGATCCAGCCTGAGGGCCCCTGGTCACAGCCGGGCCTGAGACCCAGATGCACATCTACCTCAGGAAGTAGAGGCCACTTTTCCTCCACCCTCAGCTGAATTGGCACTGTTGACCATACCCTCTTTCTTGAAAAGTTTCTTTACCCTTGACCTCAAGGATCAGACACTCTCCTTACTCTCCTCCTGGCTCCTGGATATAACATCAATGATTCTTCCTCTCACCTCCTACAGGAAGTCTTCCAGGTTCCATCCTCAGGGCATGCCAACCTCTTAGATCTAACTCACTCATTCCCTTGCCTTCGGTAGTGCTAGACCTGGCCAAGCCTCCATCTCCAGGCTCTCAGTCCCTGCCAGTGCCCCATGCTCTGTCCTTAAATGCTCTTTTTTTTTTTTTCAACTTTGATGACATATAATTGACCAATAAAATGTTAAGGTATTTACAATATACAGTGTGATGATTTGCTATACACTGTGAAAGGATTCTCACCATCAAGTTGGCCTTAATTTTTCATGATTGCATTATTCCCTTAGAGTCCCACGCAAGTCTCAGGGTCTTTCCCACTCCCATCATCAGAGTGCGGGTGGGGGTGGGGGTGGGGAAGGAGAATAAAGGCAGACACAAGAGACAACACCAGCCATAGGTCATTATTGTCTTGTTAGCATTAGGGAATAGCTGAGCAGGGTGCCAGAGCCAGGATCCAGGGAAAAAGGCATCTGGGTATCTCATACCTGCCCCAAGCCCAATTCCAAAGCTGACCTTGACCAAGAAAGGAGCAGGATTAGAGGGCTCTCCTGAGCGATCTCACTTGCCCTCCTTGACCCCTAGGTCCCTGCTGTGGAGGCGGTGGTGGGTAGGACTGGGTGAAGCGAGGCATTGAGTGAAGGGACAGCTAGAGGCGGGGAAGCAATCTAGGGCTTATTGTTGTCATCCAGGGAGGAGGAGCTGATAAAAAGACTGAAGCCTGAAGTGAGGTAGTGGGAATAAGAATTCATTCATTCACTCAGCAAACACTGAATAACCACAGTGTATCCAGGAGGTACTGAAATTAATTTTTAAAAGAATATGTTCATGCATAAGATAACTGTGTTCATTTAAAATGACATATATGTATTTTTAAAAGACTAGAAGCAAATTCATTAAATGCTCATGGTCATAAACAAGTGTTTCCTAATTAGGGGGGTCCTGGCTGCTGGTCTGGGTATCAGGATACCTGATTGCCAGGCCCAGCTCTTCCTGTGCCTGCCCGTGTGACTACAAAAAGCGTTTCCCCTCTCTGGGCCTGTTCTTTTGTCTGTGAAATGCGTGTGTGGAACCAGAAGATCTATGGCTCTTTCCAGCTCTGATCTTACCTGAGAACATTTGGGACTGGGGGTTACGGCAGTTACGTTGGCCTGGCTGAGGCTGCTCTGCTTTGCTTCAGGGGCCGTGTCCACCCCCAGTGCAGGCCCCTCTTCTGGAGGCTCCACAGAAGGGGGAAAGAGGCCGCCCACAGCCTGAACTAGCTGTCCCGCGCAGATCTCAAATGAGAATCACACCTTTCATGTTTTCACACCCGTTTAGCATCATGAATGTTTGCAGCCTGGTGGCCAGGAACAGAGCTGGCTATGGCCAGATGCTGCCTCAGCCCCAGTGGCCCTGAGCGATCGAGACAGGCAGGGAGGTAGCAGGTATTGATTGTTACCGCCCCCCACCCCGCCTTGCACCCCAGGTGGCTGTGAGTCTTCTGTAGGCCTTAGCTCATTCATGCTCGCAGCAGCCCTGGCAGGAAGCTTGATTATCACCTCCGGGAGGAGGAGGTGAGGCTTGGAGCCGGAAGCACTGCACCCAGTCGCACCGTTGGGAAGAGGCTCCGGGATTGGAACTGGCTGTCTTGGCATCAGAGTCAAAAGCAGCCAGAGCCCCAGGCTGCTCTTCCTAGGACTGATGGGGATGGGATATCCAGCAGTCGTAGACCCCACTCTTGGCCCCCCTGCCAGAATTTTGTATGTGGTGGTGGTGGAAGGGGGGTGCTTAAACCCATTTTTGATTCTACCCATTGGTAACAGATCTCTCCTTAGAAAATCCCATTGGTAGAATTGTCCTCCCCTTCTCGGTCTCAGACCTGCTGCCTTTGTCACCTTTCTGTGGAGGCTGGAGCTCTGTTCTCATGGGAAAGCAGCCTCTTGAATGGGAGATAATTTAGGGTGCCTGGCCATCCTGCACCCCCTCTCCTGCTGAGCTGTCTCCAGGCACCTGCTGCTTTTCACAACTTCCCTATTCAGCCTGCCCCCCACTGGTTGCTCCCCTGGCTGTAACCGCCCCCACCCATCCCCACCCCTGCTTCTTTAAATTCTAAAATTAGAGGGCAGGGGAAATTATGTTTATTCTTCTATCTGGTCTCAGAATTTCAGGCAGGCATTCAAGACAAAAAGTAATTTCTTATCAAACAATACTGCTTTTCTATTTGGACTGCGGGCATTATAATATTTTTTTAATGTTTACTGCACATGTTCAAGAATTCTGGAGTATTGTGGGTTAATTGGCCCTCTTTGGACTAGCTTGAGTACCTAAGTACCGTAATAACATTTTCAGTGGGAAAATGCCTTTTGACCACATCTTGGAATATAACCTAGTTGGAAGTTGGGGGCTGCCTGTAATTCTTAACAAATTCAAGTATGCTACCTTTTGGGTAGGATTCTTAACCCGCTTATTTGGTTCATAGTCCATGCTTCACAGGACTGTCCCAAGGATCAACTGAGTAAATTATGGGAATGTGCCAGCACATAATAGGTGCTCAGTAAATATCCATGCTGCCTCCCACTCCATACTGTCCTGGGGGTTCACACTGTTCTCTCTGAACCCCAGTTTCCTCATCTGTGAACTGAGAAGTCCTGAAGTGGCCCTGGCCCTTTGTATCTGTGGGTTTCTCATCTGTGGATTCAGCCAACCTCAGATCGAAAAAAAGCTATGTTATTGTTGATATGTATTATATAGTTAGGCCTAAGATGGTTGCGTCTGTACTGAACGTGTACAAACGTTTCTTTTCTTGTCATTATTCCCTAAACAATATAATATAACTACTATTTATATATGATTTACATTGTATTAGGTATTATAAGTAATCTAGAAATGATTGAAAGTATACGGGAGGATATGTATAGGTTATATGCAAATGCTATGCCATTTTACATAAGGGACTTGAACATCCGAAGATTTTGGTGTCTGCGGGGGTCCTAGAACCAAACCTCTGTGGATACTGAGGGATGACTGTGCTTCCCAGGGTGGCTGTGAGGTACCAAGTGAAGAGTGTGGAAGTACTTTATGTGGTGAAGGTGCAGAGTACAATGAAGGGATTGTTATATGTAGGTCCCGTTGCACAGTTTAATTGGCTGGTTTTTGAAGAGATAAAGCTCCAGTCCCCAAGTACATAACTCCTCCTTAGGACAGGACACTCCTAGCTCATGGAGTTAGGCCCTGCCTGGCCACACAGTTCCAGAGGCCTGAATTGCAGTGAAGAGCAGGTCTGCCCTCACTTCCTCCCCTGGTCTCAGCCTTCCCAGTACTTGGTTCTCAGGTATCAACTGGCAGGAGGTGTGTACTAGGACAGTGGCCTGAAGGTGACTCCCACAATGAGCTGACATCTTACTTCATAGTCAGGCCCTAAGGTTACTTATTCCCTGTGTCCCTCTGTCTCCCAGCAGAGGGTGGGGAGGTGGAGGGCCCTGATCCTGGCTGTCTAGGTGGCCAGTGACTCCCCCAGGCAGAGGTTTGCCCGCGGCCCACAGCCACTGCCCACCTGCCTTGGTCAGGCCACCCCTCTGTTACCACAGGATCTCCCAAAGCATGCTGCACCAGCCTGCGAGCCCCTTCCTCAGAGGACTTTGTATTTTAGTAGCCAAGCATTAATTGTAATGAATATTAGGAAAGAATATAGCTAGCTCAAAAGAGGCTTGGCCTGACCAAGAATTGAAGGATTTGGAGGGAGGAGTTTTTAAAACAAATCAATTCAAAGGAGCAAAAGAGGCTGTACATATTAATAATCTATTGCATGGGCTCTGTGTTCTTTAGCAAAGTATATTTTTTACCAAGTGAGATGATTAAAAGTTGATTTAGTGCCAAAAACCAAATAAAAAATAGTGCAGGTGATGTGCAGACATGATAAAATTGGTGACAAAAAATTGAATGACTCAAGTTTGGGAAATGGTTTTCCCATTCAATGGTCATGAGTTACTGTCTTCTTTTATGGAGGCAGAAATGGCACAGAGGTGAGGCAAGTTGCCCAAGGTCACTCAGTGAGCAAATGGAGGAGCCAGTCAAAGGCCATGACTGATCTTCGGTGGGGTGCTCGGGCCCGGAGAGAGGGCTCCTGCCAGGACCACTGAGCCAGCGGGCCGCGGAGCCCTGGCTGGCGGCTCAGAGCTCACCTCTCTGTTGGTGAGCTGGGCCAAGCAGGGGCTTGTCCTCTGACTACAAACGGTTGCCTCAAACTGGCTGACCTCACGCCTGTGGCGGTACAGATAGTGAGGCTGATGGGGGAGTAGGGAGGGGACATGGCGAGGAGACCCAGGCAGAGACAAAAGACAGGAAGCCAGGCCTGCCAGGCAGGCCACCACAGGGATCCAGAACATGTGGGAGAACGAAGGTTCTTTTCACCACTGGTCTGACCTAGAATTGACCTTTAGCAGTTCTCTAACACCTAATCTGAGAGTATGTGAGAAGGATTTGAGTCATAGGAAAACTATAAACTCTGAAAATGCATCCACATGCACCCACCAGACACACAGACACTGTCCTAGCCACAGCCCTGCAACACACACCTTGAGTGACAGGTCAGGGGACCTTCCTACTTGAGTGGCCATCGCAGACCCATTGTCCTGGTGCTTCTTTAAAAAATGCCTGGGATGTACTTTTCTCGTTGGAATGATTTGTTGCTGACCTGCGTCTCTGCCTTTGTTCTGTTGTCACTATAAAATTTAATAGCTGCAGCCTGTGGTTGCTAGAAATGTAAATGCTGGTTCACATAAAACTAACAAACAAGTCATGAGTGCACGTGATAATCTAGCCCTATGCAAGGTGTGGATTTGTTAGAGGAAAAGGAAAGGGGGAGGGGGCAAAAGATGAATGAGGTGGCCTTGGTCTCAAGGAACTCGGAGCCCCCTGAGGAGGAGAGGACCTTGTCTGAAGAAGCTTAGATCACCAATTCGTAGAAAACTTCAGTAAGACTTGACAACTACCTGCCATAGAAGGGCGGTCACAATGACGTGTGTGGTCATCCTTGGGGACTGGAGCTCACCTTCGGGTGGAGTGGGGAGTGTCAGAGAAAATTTCCTCTTCCCAGGGCACTGGTGCCAACTGAGGAGAATTTGGTCTTGTTTGTGTTGTGTGAGGCTTAATGGCCAAGTTACAAAGCTCATTGCCCGGTGAGCCAGGAGGGGCAGGAGTAATGGGCCCCAGTAGACAGATGAAGACCCTGAGGCTCAGGGAAGTGATTAGCAGCTCAGGTCAGCGGACTAAGGCAGTTAAGGATAGCAGCTCTACTAGATCCCTGAAGATTGGCCTGGGCATGGCGTGTGCAGGAGGGCAGGAGTGGGGACTCCGGGGTCTGCAGGAAAGGAACAAATAAAAGAGGGAGGCAGCTGTGGGAGAAGCAAGCTGCAGTAATTCACACCGGAAGGTCAGGGTCAGGATCAGGATCAGCAGGGGAGTGGGAAGGGGCACACTGGTGGGGCAAGAGGAGGTCACACATGGTCGTTACCGGTGGTGAAGAGATAAGTTTTCTGGTACCACTGGCTAAGAGAAACTTCAAAAACTTTCCATTCCAGAACTGGCTTTTTGTTTCAGAGATGACTCAACTCTATTTTTATCTTACAAAAAGAGAAAAACTTTTCTTAAGTTAATTTTATTCTTTTTGCTACCTCGAAGCTAAGGCTGGGAGAGGATAGCAGCTACTACTCCCCTGCTCGCTACTGTGCTGTGGGGACACTGCTGAGAGTCACCTGTACAGGCTCACTGAACCTCTCAGCCACCTTCGGAAGTTTCTACAACCATCTCTCCATGTTATAGTTGAGGAAACTGAGGCATCAACTGATCAAGCACCTAGCTCAAGGCCACTCAGCAAGTAACTGGCAGAGCTGGTTTATCCCGGGCAGTCACTGCAGGGCCAGCTTTTCCGGCCCCTCCATGGTGGGCACCCCCACACGCCCAGCCAGCTCTTTGGCTCCTCTGTGGCTCATTTTCACAAGATCTATAGGAAAATTAAAATCCTCTGTAACCCCACAACCCAGAACTAACCACTGTTAACATTTTAGAGAACATCCTTCCAGTCTTTCTTCTATCAACATGCATATGTAATAAAAATTACCACCACAGTTTTGCAATTTTTAATAGCTTTATGGACACATAACTGGCCGACCTGGACACAGGGAAGGTATACAGTTTGGTAAGTTTTGACACACGTGTACACCTGTGAAACTGCCATCACAATCATGATACTGAACACATCTGTCCCCCCAAAGCTTCCTTGAGCCCCATTCATATCTCCCCTCCCTCCCCTCCCCTCCTAGTGCTGACATCCTGGAACTCAAGGCCTTCTGGCCAGTGTCACAGTCTGGGTAGCAGGCACCTGGCCGGGGGTTTGCCTGAGCTCAGAACCTCAGTCACGGCGTGCTTCGAGGAGTGTGAACAAGACCTCCGTCTGCAGGCCACAGTGCCCTCCTCCTCCTCCTCCCAGCCCTCCATCACACAAACCTGCCTCCTTGGGTCTGTACCTTCCAGTTCCCTCAAGCTGGCCCCACTTCTTCCTCAGGTTCTGTAACGTCATCATCTGGGAAGCTTACTGAGGTCCCTAGTCACAGGAGTCACAGGTATGTCTTCAGCTATTGTTGCCCTACCAGGTGGAGCAGGAGCTGGGGTGGAGCCGGCAGGCTGTGGAGGGGGTGCACAGGCTCCCTGTGAAGCACCCACACTTGCTTTTTGCTGCTTTTGACCTTTCTGAATCTCTTTACAATACTTTGCTAAGCAGGATTTCCTGAGTATAATATAATTTTCTATTTATGACTCAGGGCCATGTTTGCAGGCTCGTCTGCGGACAGAAGTTGGCAGATGGAGTGAGCAGTGCGGGTGGAGGGGAGAGCAACCATGGCGGTATTGCTAGAACGTGCTTTCTTGCAAATGCCACACACCCTCCAGCCTCAGGAGGGGTGGCGGTTGTATTCCTGCCTGGCCTGTTGGCAGCCTAACATGCGACCAATTTACTAGCAAGTCATAGACCAAAGCAGCCTTCTCTCTGGTAGCTTTCTCATCTGCCATTAAGTCAGCATCATAGACACCCATATTTGTACGTGTTTTAGTTCTCAGAGCCCTTGCACACATGCGTGTTCTCTTCTGATCTTCACAATAACCCTGTGAGAAAAGCAGGGCGGTACTGTACACAACCATCTCAAAAATCAGTTCCAGGTCCATTAATGACATGACAGGCAGAATATAAATCCTTAAGAAGGGTGTATAGGAGTATATCACTGTGACCTTGGGGTAAAAAGAATTTCTTGAAGTCACTATTAAGAAAGAGATGAATTAATCCTACTACATTAAAATGAAAAGCTGATAAGGACGTGTCAATGTAACAATGGTAACAAATGTAACCCTCCGGTGGGGGACGTCGGGGACAGTGGGGGTGGGAACTGTGCACGCATGGGGGCAGAGTGTATGTGAGAACTCTCTGCACTCTCTGCTCTGTAATTTTGCTGTGAACTTTTTTTGTTTGTTTGTTTTTTGTTTTTGTTTTTTTGCTTTTTGGTATGTGGGTAGCGCCCTGGCTGGGAATCGAACCCAGGCCGCAGCGCTGACAGCGCCAGCACCGAAGCCTTAAGCCACTACACCATCAGGGAACTCCCTTGCTGTGAACTTATAACTGCCCTTGGCAATAAAGTCTATTTAAAAGGAAAAAATTAAAAAGCTTCTATTCCTCAAAAGAAGCTATAAATAAAGCAAAAAGATGCAAAATAGGAGAAGATACTTGTAACATATTACCAATGTAGGATTGGAGTCCTAAATAGAAAAAAAACTCTAGAAATAAATAAGAAAAAAGACAACTCTTTTTGTAAGAGAAAACACACATTGTTAGTAAACATATACAAAGATGCTTAACTACCTTAGGAATCAGAAAAATACAAATTGAAGACAGTAGGAAATACCATTTGATACCCACCAGACTGGCAAAGGGGATAGCATGGAGGGTCATTTAACCCACACGTTTGCCCTATAGGTCCAAGCGGCAGTTCCCTGTAGGATTCCCACCTCTTGGGGGTCAGGGCAGCACTGTGTGCAATGTCAGAAAGCCTGAAAGCAAGCCGTACAGCTTTTCAAAGTAAAATGGATACATGGCGGTGTATCATATAATGGCACATGGAAGAGAAAATAAATAAACCTCAGTTGCGTTCATTAACAAACAAATTTTGAGAATACAGTGTTGACTGATGTATTTGTTTCCTGGGGCTGTCAACACAGAAGTGCCACAGACTGGGTGGCTTAAACAATAGAAATACATTCTCTCACCGTTCTGGAGGCTGGAAGTCCCAGGTCAAGGCTCTAGAGAAGGGTCTGTTCCAGGTTTTTCTCCTAGCTCTGGTAGTCCCTTGGCAGTGTAACTCCACTGTCACATCGTGCTCTCCCTGTGTGCTTGCTTCTGTGTCCAAAATGTCCCTTTTTTTTATAAGGACATTAGTGATATTGGATTAGAACCCACCCTAACGAACTCATTTTAACTATGAAGACCCTCTCCAAAGAAAGGTCAGATTCTGAAGTCCTGGGATTTAGGACCCACAATGCAATCTTTTTGGAGGGGACACAATTCAATTTGTAACAAAAAGGTGGCAGAATACGTATAATTTATATAAAGTTTAGGGATCTATAAATACTTAAAGGTTAACAAAAAAGAAGGTTATCATAAATGTTAAATTTGAAATAGTGGTTACTCTTGGGTGGAGGGGAGAGGGATGTGACCCGGGACTTGGATGCCTTGGTATTCTCTATTTCTTACTCTGGCTGGCAGGTTTGTTTAACATTCTTTATAACATATGTTATTTTTATATAAGAAATAATTCATAATAAATGCAATTTTTAAGAAATAATCAGAAAAACAGGCTTGGAGGCAAGCATAGGCAACCCTTGGAGGAGTTACGCTATGGAGAGAAGGGGCAAAATGGGCTGATGGCTGGAGGAGGGTGGCATTTCCCATTTTCCTGGTGAAGTGGTAAGTTCAGGGAGGTGAAGTGGCTCACCAGGCTCACACCGCTGGCCTGGCTCAGCCAGGAGTGGCACCCAGGTCCCCAGCCCCCAGCATAATGCCCTCCTCTCCCCGGAGCTGCTGCATCTTGCTTGTGACCGTCATCAGGGTCCTTGAATCCTGGCCCTCAGGTTGGTCCTCCTGCTCCCACCGGAATGCCACCATTCACAGATTCCTGGAGTCAGAAGGGACCCCCGTGCAACCTCTTGACACACTGACTGAATTTCTCGGTCACTTGTCTTCTCATTGTGACAGGAAGTCAGTTTTCAGGCGTGTGCATGATCACGTACCTTTTTTATTTTGTACGCTGACATGCGTGCAGGGTCCGTGTGCGAAATCAGTGCTACGTACCGAGCACTGTGGCATTAGGTGGTCAGCCTGGGCTGGAGTCCCGCAGGATTTGCTATCGGTTGGACCTTTGGTCAAGTTCTGTGCCTTTGCCGAGCTTCATCTGCAAAAGGAGGCTGGTGCCTACCTTGCAGGTGGTATTGAGGAGTGAGGAAAATGAGGTGGGTGCCCAGCACAGGGCCTGGTATGCAGTAAAGGTAGGAGCCCTTCCCCTCCCCTCCCCCACTCCATTTCTTACACAGGGAAGCGCAGACTACCCACCCACATGCCTGCCCGTGGAGGGGATGCAAATCTAACACCTGGTTTGCTGAGTTTACTGTAGGAAAAGGGTCCGAGCTGCCATCCTAGAGAGTTTCATTGGCGACTCCTGAGTGCCAGGATGTGGCCATGAGGCAGTTGTCACTCACACTGTCAAAGGATGGCCCCAACTGACCCCACAGTTGTTCTGGAACCTGGCGCTTGGCCCAGTGAGCTGGAGAATTTACTCTCTGCTGTGACTCCAGCCCTCCCTGCGGGGATAGACCGAGCTCAGTTTTAGCTCAGTCCATCCATCAAGAAAAGGGCATGTTATTCCTACTTTGTAAGCCTCATTTTTTTGCTCTGTGAAATGAAGCCATTTCTGAGTCTTTCCAGCAACCAAGATTCTGGACTTTTTGTAAGATGTCATTTGAACCTGCAAAGTTAGCCATTAGAAACACAAGGGCCCTGTTTTACTTTGAATTCCAGAGCATTTAGTTCCCCAGCACCTGCAGGAACTGATGTAGCAGAAGTCAAAGGACAGAAAGTCTGGGGCCTTCTGAGCACTGGAAAGGACAGAACACAAAGCACTGGGTGAGCAGTGGCCCCATGAACAAAACAGGGTTGTCAGAGAAGGTCCCAGTCAGTGATTGCCATCAGCCTCCAAATACTCAGTCTTTAACTCAGTAACTTCACTTCTGGGAAATTATTCTAAGGAAATGATCAGAAATATGGATACTAGTATATGTGTGTGTGTGTGTATATATATGGATGTTTATTACAACTGCTTAAAACATTGAAAAACTTTAAACCATCTAAATGTTCAAAAATAGAAGATAATTTAATAAATTTTGTTATGCCCATATGATCAAATACCTGGAAGCCATTAAAAATCATGTTTTAGGAGTTTTTGGAAATACTTATATTTAAGTGGAAAAGTAGTGTGTGTGTGTGTGTGTATATACACACACACACACACACACACACACACATATATATAATTGTATCTATTGAATGATGTAAATTATAAATGGATATATAGATGTATACGCATATATATTCAAAATGCAGAGAAAATCTACTATGTTATTAACAGCAGTTGCCTCTTAGTAGTAGAGTTACGGGTAATTTTGATTTCGCTGTGAGTTTTTACATATAATATATGAGATATATGAAGGCTGTTGAGAAAGTATCCAGCTATGTAATATGACAATGCTATATTGACAATGGCTGGAGTTTTTCCAGACAGCTCTCATATTACATCTTTACCTCTTTAAACTTTTTTATAAGTTCAAAATTTTTAATAAAGATTTCTTTTATCTGCAGAAAAGCAATAAAATGTCATTAAAATTTTAATTTCATTATTAATAGTGGTAAAATTTTTAATAATGGTGAAATATACACAACAAAATCTACCACCTTAACCATTTATTTTTTTGCTTTTTGGTATGTGGGTAGTTCCCTGACCGGGAATCGAACCCAGGCCGCAGCGCTGACAGCACCAGCCCCAAAGCCTTAAGCCACTACACCATCAGGGAACTCCACCTTAACCATTTTTAAGTGTGCTATTAGGTAGTGTTACATTCACATTGCTGTGCAACCAATCTCCAGAACTCTTTTTGTCTTGCAAAACTGAAACTCTGTACTCTTTGAACAATTGCCCATTCCCACCCAGGCAACAACCATTTTACTCCTTGTCTCTGTGAAGTTGAGTACTCCAGGTGCTTCGTGTATGTGGACTCACACACTTTGTCTTTTTGTGACTGATTTATTTTACTTAACATAATGTTCTCAAGGTTCACCTATGTTCTAGCATGGATCATAATTTCCTTTCTTTATAAGGCTGAATAATCTTCTATTATATGGATATATCACATCTTTAAAAATCTATTAATCTATCAATAGACATTTTGGGTTGCTAACCTTTTGGCTATTGTGAATAATGCTGCTATGAACATGGGTGTACAATGATCTCTTCAAGACCCTACTTTCAGTTCTTTTGGGCATATAACCAGAAGTGGAATTGTTGGATCATAAGATAGTTCTATCTTTAATTTTGTGAGGAACCATCATATTGTTTTCCATAGTGGCTGCTCCATTTACATTTCACCAACAACGTACAAAGCCTCCATTTTCTCTGCATCCTGGCCAATGTTGTTATTTTTGTTTTGATTTTTTGTTTTTTTATAGTAGCCCCCAAAATGTCATTTTTAAAAGAGGACAGAACAAGCTGAAATTTTGTCCATACCCTCTGAGTGCCAGATGCTGATTTCTGGGCTCAGTGCAAAGAGGTTATGTTGAGCCCCATTACAAAGTCCCAGCCTCCCTGGAGCATATGGTCCAGCCAGGAGACCTGCCCTGGTTGTGATCTGTCACTCAGAACCCCACTGTAAGGCCATACACTGTAAATTCATTTAGAAAGAAGTGCATTCAGGAAGGCCTTGTGCCAGAGCTTGAGCTGGGGAGGGTTTGTAACCTGCCTTGTAGCCATGGGCTGTAAAGAGGTGCATTCAGGCCTGGCCTGGCAAGTACAGCAGAATTAACCACGGCTCACTTAACGGCTTTCTTGCTTCTGGCATCACTGCCAGGAGAATCCCATGCCTGCCCTTATGTCTTTCTGGTCTGGTCTCTGGTACAGAAGTAAGAAGAGAGGTACAGGGTTGCCCCCAGTGAGAGCTGCTCCCAAAGGCTCTGCATAGAAATGGAGGTCCCTGGCCACACTAAAGGCATTGACAAACATCTGTTCTTGGGCTCTGAGGAGGGGCAAATCAGTTGTAAGTGGGCAGCAGAGCAGTAGGTAGGAAGCAGCAATGTCAGCCCTGTGCATCTCTGGACAGACCTGCGAGATGGCCTCCTTCATGGTTAATGCCCAGTGATGCTCCATGTCACAGAACTTTCTGTATTTGCCTTGAAATAGCTGGAGGCAGAGGGATGGCCTAGTTGACCACTGGAAGCTCCAACCAGCCCAAGAATGTCACTTGATATCTCACTTTTATGCTAGTGCCTAACATAAATATTTATGTGTACAATACAATTTATTATATATCCTATTCTGGTTTCTGTCTATGGCATTCATCTCTGAAACTAGCGGGTCCCTGAGACTTCCATTTTGGGATTGTTAGCATCAGTAGCTCCCATCTCTTTTCCTGTCCTTTGAACCTTCTGCTGGTAGTTTGTGGTGAGGCCAGAACAGTGAGGGATAGGCTATAGTCAACCACCCCAAAGTTATCTTAGGGTGGCTTTTTCTCATGTTGGGGAAATTGCCTTCCATTCTGGCTTGTAGAAACCCATAGTCATCCCTGGTGATTCTCATATGACACTCCTGGGGCAGAAGTGGGGAGCCGTGACTCACGGTCACTAGCTTGGAGGAGGCGTGCAAGCCTGTCTCCCACATGGTCTGCCCAGCAAGAGGGTCATGGAATGGCAGCACCAGGGCCAGCTGCATTTCCACATTGCTGCATCTCTTGAAGGGCACTGATATTATTGAATACCTGCTCTAATCCACCTACTGAACCCTACAACCTCAGGAGGAGGTACTTGTATGGGAGGTCCTGAGAGCTGAGGAGCTTGCCCAAGGCCACACCTGACAAGTAGAAAAATGAGAATTTGAACACAGGCCTGTCTGACTTCAAAGGCCTTCCTACTGGTATTCTGATCCTAGGGAAGGGCCAGAGATCAATAGCTGAGTGAAAGAGGTGGAATAGCTTCGTGTAAGGAGCAGTGAAAGAGTTTAGGACCAAAAAACTGAGGAGTATCTGAATTAGAGCTGGTAAATTCTTGACTCAGATGCATTCCTGCAAAGTGTGATGTGCAAAGTGTGAAACTCTCCTTTCTGGTCTTCAATGTGGGAAAAACAAAAGCGTCTACCTCAAGGGGTTGTTAAGAAGTTTAATTGAGGCAATTAGTGATGATTGAGACTTGCAGCAAGGGGCTAGACCTTAGGGATTTGAATTGCTGAAAAGCGTGGCCTCACTGTTTCTGGAGACTCGTTCAACTCAACTTTGGAATATTAATTTAGTTTTGTACCAGAAATGTTTGCCACTCTGTTTTGAATCTCTGGGGCTTGGTTGCCTTCCGAATATCCATTTCCCCTTCTTCCTTACTCACAGGACCCTGCTTTTGTTTGGGGCAACAGAGTGGCCAGCAAGGCTAACCCATGGCCATGGCAACCCTGTGTTCTCTTTTCCTTACCTTGTGACTAAGGGAGGCCATGTGACCAACCAGTCCTGGCCAATGGGACCCAAGTCAAAGGAGCACTCCTAGGACAGCCTATCTGGCACAGTTCCCTTCTCTTTCTTCCTACTTTGAAAATGTTCCTGATATTTGAAACTGCAGCAACTATATTTTCACAAAAAAGGCCAAGAGAACCTCAGAAATGTCAGCCCTGACACTGCTGAGCTCCAGCTCCGCCCAATTTTCTATTACTGGAGACAAAGAAACCACTATTTGTTCAAGTGCCTGCAAGCCAGGTTTTCTGTTGCTTGCAGCCTGCCCAGGTTATGCCTGCCTGACACGTGGCACTTTCTTGTGCTTTTACTCTGTGTGCTGTGTCTCCAGGTGGGACGGATGCACTTAGGCTCCCCAGGGACTCCTGGTGCTGCAGGACTTCTCCCCTTCTTCAGACTTTGCCAGAACTCTTTGAGCTCTTAGATCCGTATCTTTCTCTGACCACCCACAGTTTGCTCCATTTTTCTGTTCCCTTCTCCATAAGGACCTCAATTTCCCTTTTTATTTTTTTCTTTATTGGTTAATCCTCTGCCCCCAAAACCACCTTCTTGTCACACACACTGAGTCAGTGTCCCCTCCTCACATCATGTGGCACCTAAATGCCCCAGACACACACACGCACGCACACACACATGCGCGTGAGCACACACACAGAGTCACCTGTCTTAGCCTCTGTCTTTTTTTGCTTGCTTTATAAATGTAGAGCCACAGATCTGAAATCCAGTGTCCTGATTATGCTTCTGCCTGATTCCATCTGCTCTTGCCGGATGGAGTGTTCTTCATCAGCATGTAATTTTAGAGACAGGAGAGGCTGCCAGGGGACCAGACACCCTCACCAGAGCACAGGGATACTACCCTTTCTTCCTCCCCAGCCATGCCCCCAGCTGGCCTTCGCAAGGGCATGCACCACAGAAAGTATGACAGCAGAGCCTCTCCAGGATTCTCAGTAGCAGTGTCTGACCGCGGAGGCCAGGACTTCTAGCTGAACCTGAGGGCTATTTGGGGATACCGTCCTAGGCCCCACTGCACCGAGTATCCCAGAAATGGCCAGAGTAGCTGATACTTGAGGAAATCAACTGTTTCTTCTGCCTGGGCTCACTCCTGCTGAGGCACTGCTACACCCACACAGAAACACCAGCCCTCCCCAGTGAGGCAAGGTGGGGGCTGTAGCTTTGCCACTGAAAGGGATGAGTTGTAACAAGCCCCTGAGGGCATGATTCGCTGCAGCGGGTAGCAGAATGGCGCCCCCTCCCTTGTGGAAACACTTTCTCCTCCTGGACTTCCACTCTGCCTGGCTGACCTCAGGGGTTATGTAACACCCCTTCCCTCCTACTATGGCGAGCAGCTCCCACTGTGTGGGCCTGCCCTAGGGATCAACAGCTCTGGCTTCTAAATCATACCCTCAGCAGAAGGTCTGAAAGCATTCCTGGCTTCCCCTACACTTGCCCCCACAGGCACCTCTCCTGTCCTGGCAAGTCTTGCTGGCAGATGGGTAATTTAAGCTTTCTCCTGGCGGTCAGGAGGTTGCAGGCTCACAGGCTGCCCTCTTGGGCACTCATGGCTCAGGTGAAATCAGTCTGTGTTCTTGCCAGGTCAGTAGCTGCAGGACATGGCTGAGAGTCAGGAAAGGGGTGAAAGGAGGTGGGTAACTGAAGGTTAAAGGCTCCAGATCTGAGTCGAGGCCTCAGACTCCACTAGGTGGGCTACACTGTGTTTTGGAAAGAGACCTGGCTCTGGTGTCAGAAGTCCTGACTGGAGACCTGCCATGTGACCTTAAGCAAGTTGCTTTACCTCTCAGAATATCAGTTTCCTTCCCAGTGGAAGCGCTGTGTGAACTCTGCAGATCCTGCAGAGGATTTCTACAGTCAGCAGGTGCTTCTCTTGTCCACCTCCTGCTAGTTCATACTCCCTTCCTCTTCTAGTCCCTCTGTAGGCCCTAGAATACTTCCTTGCAAAAGCCTCCTGCATATCATATTAAACTTGGTAAAATATGCCTACAGCCCACATTAAATATTTTTTGCTATAAACTTTTAAAAGGATTTTAAGAAGGTAGCTTTACATATTATTTGGCCATAAATAACTTATTGAATTTTGATTGGCTGTTTTTTCAATGATAATTCGAGGGGGGACCAAGAAAACCCCAGAATTATCTTCTGGTAGGCTGGCTCTTGTAGTACAGGCTTCCCCCACTAGGTGAGTGTTCTAGGAGCCCATCTGCATCAGTGTTTGAGAGGCTGCAATCAGCTTCATTTTTTTTGGAAACTTTCAATGTGTTTGCCCATTTCATGATGGTGATTTGCACAAACAACACGCAGCATGACAATGCACCTGCCCACACTGCGCTGAGTGTTCAGCAGTTTTTGACCAAAGGCAGTGTGACCCCCATGCCCTACTCTCCCTATTCACCCTATCTCACCCCAAGCGACATTTTTTCCCCCTAGATGAAAAAAGTCTTCAAAGGCAAATGTGAAAGAAGTGAAACAAAAAACAGCAGAAGCACTAAAAGGCTTCATCAAAATCGAGGAGTTAAAAAACCGTTTTGAGCAGTGGAAAACTCATCTCGATAGATATATTACATCAAATGGAGAGTAATTTGAGGGTGACTGAAGTTTAAACATGTAAGAATAGGTACAAAATTTTTTTATAAATAAATTTCAGGGTTTTAGGGGGTCCCCTCAGTATATTGGAAATTCTTGGAAAGTGAGAAAAGCTACAAAATGTTTCTAAATATAGTACCATTGAATACTACATAAATTCATTTGCAAGCCAGTTGGCAAGCCATTAGTAGCTTAAAACCGGCCATGGTGGGAGTATTTATAGCATGAAAATCAGCAAACACTGCAAATCAGTGTGGTGTTAATTTGTAGATTCCCCACCCCCGACCTGATTTATTCTTCAACCACTGGAAAATTGTTTGTTTTAAATCTTCCTGAGTGACTCAAATGTGTAGCCTCTGACCTAGGAGAAATCTTGAAGGAACCCGGACTCCATTCCATCAGGAAGGACGAATCCCTATAGGAAAGAGGAAGTGCTCCCCTAGGAAAGTGCTTCCCGCCTCCAACCTCAGGCTTGGTGAGTCTTAATTTAGACAAAGGCCTGGTCAAAAAGAGTTTAGTCTCTTCATGTTTTTGTGTTTGTACTGTCGTCATTTGGTTTGTTTTTACTGTTTTACTGCTGCCATTTTATTCTGTGAACTTTAGCCTACTTATCATGTTTACTTTTCTTTTAATCTCTCAGTGCTAACAGGTCCTGTTTGCAAGCAGAAGTGAGGGGGGGCTGGCCCAGCAGGCAAGCACTGAGGGTCAAGCAAGCTCTGCTGGGCCTTCCTGCAACTGCCACAGGTGCTCTGGGGGGAAGCCCTTGATCTTGAACTCACACAGTCAGGATCTATGGGTGGCCCTACTTTCAAAGTGAACTCCACATGATTCTGGCCTCTTGAGCTGAGGAAGCCTGTGAGCCCAGGAGAACTTCCTAAAGGTTGCTCAGGTCCTGCTCAACAAAGCCTCCAGCCCTCAGAAGCAGTGGGAAATGGGCCCCGAGCAGGGAGGGGGCTATCAACAGGGGCGAGATCAATCAAGCATGGCATTGAGGGTGGAATACAGAGGACCAAAGGCAGAAACCAGAAGGATGTGTTTCAGCAGAAAAAAGTCCCTAAATGTGCTGTGCTGTAAAAAATGCAAACAGCCAAATCACGTATAGTGGTGCATGATACCATCTACATGAAAACAATCACAACAGTCACACAAACACAATGCAGCATGTTCTGTATAGGCTTATATATAAATAAAGGAATGGAAAAATTTTTAAGTTCTGGAGCATACATATCAAACCCATAAAGAGTAGTTACTGTTGAGAAGGTAAGATGGGGACAAGGATTGAAAGTGATAGACTAAAAAGCTTTACATTAATCAGTAATGTTCTAGTTGTTTTTTTTTTTAAAGAAAATTCATTCACATATGTAATTAAACATTTTAAAAAAGCTAATGTGTGTGTGTGTGTGTGTGTGTGAAGACAAAGCTTAGGGCTTGGAGTTGGAGGGTGTGGATTGAAGCCCTGCTCCATCCCTCACTACTGGGGGCCCCTGGGGCTGTTATTAATTGCCTGCCTTCCACTACTGCCTAGGTAAAATGAGCATAATAAAAGCAGTGACACTAGAGGTCTTTCTAAAGAACTGTTGGGCATAGATATATACTCGTATATGCTAGTTATAATTGGCATTTTGCTTCTATAAAGACAGGCTCAATATAAAGCCCAAGGACTCTCCCTGAAGACAGAAAAAGGAGTGATCGTGAAGGAACCACCTGGAGTTTCCTGAGAGTAGTTCACGTCAGAGACTAACGTTATTTCCTTTGCTCACGGGGGAAAGGGAAGGGAAAGAAGCAAATGTTTATGATGGCTCTGCTGTGCCCCAGGCTCTGTGTTAGGTGCACTCAGACCTCACAACACCCTATGAGTTAGGTTCCTCATTTTACAGATGCGGAAACCTGAAACAGGTTCAGTGATGTTAAGAAACGTGCCTCGGGGAGATGCTGATCATCTGGCTCCAAGCAGCTAACAGCAGGAGCAGCAGCAGCAACAGCGGCAACAACTACTGTTGTTGGGGCTACCGTGTAACCTCGTAACGGTGACAGGGTTTAGTACTCACATTTTACAAGTGAGGAAAACGGGGCGCTAGAGAGGCTGAGTAAGCTAGCCCACTCACTCACAGGTCTGTCTTATTCCAAAGTCTGAGCTCTTAGCCATGCCACTCGATGGCCTCCCTTCTCCCTCTGCCCCCTCCTCACTCTCAGGAGATTCTGGCTTCCTCTCCCAGTGGGAAGGGAATGGGCAGCCACGCACAGCTCCTGGTGGCAACCACCACTCCAGACCGGGTTAGTAGATCGGTTGACTGGTTTATGGGGTGGGATGCATGGACTCCCAGGCCATCTGGATTACAGCAAGGCTTCTGTAGAGATGACTTGTCAGAGCCTAGAGGTCAAGAAGGAGACATGAGAAATTAAAACTGATTGATACTGGTTGTATAGTAGATTGAATTGTGTCCTCTGAAAAGATACTGAAGTCTTCACTCCTGGTACCTGTGAATATGACCTTATTTTGGGAATAATGTCTTTGCATATGTAATCTAGTTAGGATGAACTCATAAATCCAATGAGCCCTAAATCCAATAACTGGTGCCCTTACAAGAAAAGGAAAATGTGGACACAGAGACACAAAGAAAACATGCACAGAGGGGAAAATGCCGTGTGAAGATGGAGGCAGAGATGGAGTGACACAGCTATAAGCCCAGGACGTCAAGAATTGCCAGCAAACTTTCAAAAGTTATGAAAAGGCAAGGAAGGATTCTTCTGTAGGGTGGAAGGAGGTTGGCCCTGCAGGCACCCTGTTAGGACCTTTAGCCTTCAGAACTGTGAGAGAATAAATTTCTGTTGTTTTAAGCCATTTAGTTTGTGGTAATGTGTTTTGGCAGCCCCATGAAACTAAACAATCTGGTTGCTCCATAGCTGATTGGGCAATCAAAGCATATCATGTGGACTTGGGTTGTGGGACACAGGGCTTTATCCTTGACCCTAATTTATTTTATTATCCTCTTAGATGTAAATAAAGAGGATGTCTGCCAATCAAATAGGTGAATTATGCAAAACCTAGAGATTGTTAGTATTGAAGATAGGATCTATATACAAAACACCTCAGTGAACTAAATTCTAAAAGTTGAAATTTAACACAGACAAAGTCCTTTACTTAGGTTCAAAAAACAAATTGCATGAATGCAGAATGCTTAATGACAGCTCATGTAGTAAAAGGTGTTGATCATGGCTAAGTATGAACCAACAATGCACTGTGATCACTTAAAAAGCTAGTGTACCTTTAAGGTGCTCTAACGACAAGGAGAAATGAGATGAGCATCCCATGGGCCTCCGGGACGATCAGGCCACATCTGGAGCATCATTCAGCTCTGGGTACCACATTGTAGTATTTTCACACTACTCAGCATCCATGGAAAGAGAGCCAGGAAAGTAAGATTCCTTCCAGAAACTGTTATGCGAGGAAAATTAGAGGATGTAGGCTTGATTCCTTGGAGATGAGAAAATGTGGAAACATGGAACATGTCTTTAAATACTGAACAGCTTGTGAAGCAGAGGGAATGGGCCAATTGTATAGTATTCTAGAAAGTTACTAACCAGCGGCTCCTGCACTAATGATGGCAAGCAGTAGGCTTAGTCTTCAAACAAGGGTATAACTATTGCTTTTGCAGCATTTATCTTCATTTATTCTAATAATAGCACCCACATTTCCTTTGTGAGACCATTGCACCCCTACTCTGTCCATGGTTTCAGGGGTGGGCATGTGACTCTGGATTAGCCAATCAGAATGTTCTATCTCTTTGGCTACAGCAATTTGCCTAGGGATGGGCCTGTGACCCAAAGCAGATCAATGAGTATCTATCCCACTATTTTGTTGCAATTACTAGGCAGGAATCCATTTCTTCCATTAGGATTATGAAACTGGTAGGATAGAAATTTGGAGGAACTGGAGGCCAGCGTGCCAAGGTGTGGGAGGAGCCTGCTTAAGAATGAAGTGAACACAGGAAATAGAGCCAAGAAGTGGGGAAAGCAAGATCTCTGCTGGCACTATGTGAACACCTGGATCCAGCTATGACTGAAGTTTGTGTGTGACATTTGAGTTGAGACTTTGTCTTTTGCAATCAAGTGTTCTGCTACATCATGTCCACCTGCAAGTATAGCAAGCTGTCTGATGAAAATGTCATATGGAGAGAATCGTAATGGTTAACATTTATTGAGTGTGTTCTATATATAGAAATTCTGGTAGATTTTTGGGGTCATTTATTTATTCACTTTTTTATTATTAAATTTATTGGGGTGATATCGGTTACTAAAATTATATAGGTTTCAAGTGTACAAACTCTGACAGTTAACTTCACAAACTCACCCTAGAGAAAGTGCTACATACCTCATTGCTGAATATCACTATGGTCACCTTCAAAGTACTCCCCTTGGGAAGCTGTGCACCAATACCAGTGCCTACTCCACCCTTCAAAGCAATTTTGGGACTCTTTCTGGAATGGCCATCAGAGCTATGGTCATATGACCCTTGATATCTTGAATGTCATCAAAATGTTTTCCTTGCAATATTTTCTTTATCTTCAAGTAAAGAAAAAAGTCACTGGGGCACAGATTAGATGAGTAGGGAAGGTGTTCCAATACAATGATTAATTTACTGACTAAAAACTCCCTCACAAACAGTGCTGTGTGAGCTGGTGCATTGTCGTGATGCAAGAGCCCTCAGTAGTTGGCGAAAAATTCAGGTCATTTTTATATTTTTCACGCAGCCTTTTTAGCACCTCCAAATAGTAAACTCGGTTGACTGTACAGTTGGTACAAATTCATAATGAACAATCCCTCTGATATCAAAAAAGTTTAGCAACGTCATTTTGACTCTTGATTTGGACCGGTTGTGGAGAATTGGCTGACTTCCATTGTGCACTTAGAAGCTTTGTTTCAGGGTCATATTGGGACATCAATGTTTCATCACCAGTGATATAACAAGGGCCAAAACATGGTCTTGGTTCTCCTAAAGGTCTTGGCTAACTTCAACTCTCCTTTGCTTTTGTTCATCAGTGAGCTCCTTTGGGACCATGTTTGCACACACCTTTTTCATGCCAAGATTTTCTAACTGTTTCTCTATTAATGTTTACTTGCTTTGCTATGCTTCTCATAGTCAGCCGATGACTTCAATGCACAATTCAACAAATGTTTGCAATGTTTTCATCAGTTTTGCTCGTTACTGGCCGCCCTGACCTCTCTTCATCAGTGACACTTTCTCTCCCCTCAGGGAAACATTTGCACACTGCCATTTTCTTCATAGAATTGTCACCATAAACTTGGACTAATGTGTCCCTGATTTCATTTCCACTCTTGACAAGTTTAACAAGAAATTTAATGTTGGTTTGTTACTCTAATTCAAGCTCCAACATTCTCGTGACGGCACACAAAAACATGCAACAATAATGAACACCACTCAGCAAGACGCCGCCACACGTCAACACGAATACTGCTGTGAGACACAGATATACCAAGGTTATGACACCTCAGTGAGTTGTTTGTACAGTGCTACCAGCGTTAAGTGCATGGTGGCAAGTTCGTGAACTTAATTGTCAATCCTTGTACATTTTACATTTCTATAACACATCATCTACATGTTGCATTCTGTGCTCACCAAGTTCTTTTTTCATCATCATATATTTGACTCCCCAAGTAAGTTTTTAAGTTTAATTTTTTGGTTAATTTTTTTTTTTTTTTTTTTTTTTTGTATGTGGGTGGTTCCCTGGCTGGGATTCGAACCCAGGTCACAGTATTGGCAGCGCCAGCGCTGAAACCTTAAGCCACTACACCACCAGGGAGCTCCCTGGTTAATTTTAATGGAGTTACACTTGCACATAGTTTAATGTGTTAAATGACTTGTTATGAAAAACAACTATTTCTTGCAACTCAGACCCAATTTCCAACTCCTCAGAGGCAATCACTTTCAACTTTTTCAGCCAATTCTTTATCTATTGACTTTTCACTGTGGAAGATTAGAATTTAGCTCGCTTTCACTCTCCCTGACTCCTGCACACAGACTTAGCTAACCAGGTGTCTCATCTCCCCTTCCTTCCAATTTAGTTACGGTGTAATTATGTTTAGATCAATATTCACTGTTTGTATTTTGACTTTGAAACCTCTATTCACAGCTCAAGTAGATCATTTTTTCCTGCACAACTTTTTTTTTTTTTTTTGCTAGAGTTACTAATTGTTGTATTTTTTCACGTGCTTAGGTGTTTTGTCAGCCTTCTGATGGGCTCCAGTCTGCACTGGTCCCCTCCAGGCCTCCACCACAGCTGCTGATTCGGGGTCTCCCCTCACCAAACATTTGTTGTCTCAGCTTCTATGGGTCTGGAATCTGGGCACAGCTTCACCAGGTGCCTCTCACTCAGAGTCTCCTACACAAACCCATCAATGACAACTGGGGCTGTAGTCACCTCAGAAGCTTGAGGTGGGGATATGCTTCCAGCTCACTCAGGTGGCAGTCGATCCACCTCAATTCCTCGCTGACTGTTGGCTAGACATCTGTTGCTTGCCACATGGGCCCCACCACAGACCTAAGTGGCAGTTTGCTTCTTCCAGAGTGAGGGCTCTGATAGAGAGAGAGAGAGGGAGTCCCAAATCAGAAGCCACAGGTAGTTATTTTGTAACCAATCTCAGAAGTGACATCCCTTAACTTCTGCTGATTCTTGTCATTAGAAGGGAGTCACTGAGCCCAGCCAGTGCTCAAGGGGAGAGCCCTAAACAGGAGAAATACCAAGAAGCAGGGATCATTGTGAGCCTTCCTGTCGAAGGCCACCTACCACAACAGGCAAAGGGGTAATTAGGGCACATGTGTTAGTGCTGAGAGCAGCAAGTGCAGGCTGTCGTAGGAGCTCGGGAAATAAATGCCAGCCTCTGCCTGAGGACATCAGGGAGGGTTTCCCAGAAGAAACAGCTGTGGGTTGAGATTCGGAAGATGAGTAGGAAATTCCATGTGGACCAGTGAGTAAGAGCATCCCAGGCAAAGGAAAAGTATGTGCAAAAGCCAGAGGTGTGAAAGGCTTGGTGGATTCTGGGAGCAACATGACAGAGCAAGGAGCAAAGCGTGAGATACGAGGCTGGAGTGGGCAATGGCAGCTCCTGAGGACTTGCCTGTTCTCCCAAGGAGTGGTGCTTTATCTTGGATGCTCGGGTGAGCTGTGACTAGCTTTCAGGGGAGTGAGATGACTGGGTTTGTGTTTTAATACACTTTCTAGTTACTAGCTAAGTAGAGAAGGACTGGTAGAGCAGAGGTGGAGGCAAGGGACCAGTGAGGAGGCTGTAGCAGGTGTTCAAGTGAATCTGGGGTGTGTTAAATGTGACCAATGGGACTACTACCATGTCAGTGACCCAGGTGAATGGAGTGGAGAGAGGGAGGAGGAGACAGGTGTGACTGGAGGGATGTGCTGCAGAGGGAGGCCCACAGCCCAGAGCAAGTGGGCTCCATGGGTGCCTGTTGGCCGAATGGTGAGCAGGCAGGGTCTTGTTCCTGCATTATGGGAAAGTTGGCAGGGTCGGGCAGTAACCTTGGGAGTGTAGAAAGAAAGGTCGGGGTAGAAATGGCAGCTGCCACTTTGGGTCCCTGGTTCGGCCCCAGGAGGTCCTTTTCTAAGTCCTGTTAATTATTCTTCCTCTATACCTCTTAGATGCCTTCCCACCGGTGGCTTGCAGCCAAGGCTGAGCCCCAGATGCAGGGCTTAGAACTCTACAGGGGCTTCTTGAACCCACTCCAGCAGCCTTCAGAGCTAGGCTGCCCTGGGGCCTTCTGAAGTTCGTGGAAGACCTTAAGGCCTTGAACTAACTGCCTGACGCTGATCTGCCAGCCTCATCACCCTCTCCGCTACCTGACTGTGGGCAAGTGAGTCACTTCTTAGTCTTCTGCCTATAAAATGAAGAGGTTGAACCAGCTATTCCCCATAGTCCTCGATAGCGCTGGCTTGCTGGGATTCCATCTCCCACCCACCTTCAGGGTTCTGTGGGCTCCAGGCTGTTTTTGTAACATGCTTCCAGCCACCCTGCCGGTTGTCTGCATTCCCTCCTTCCCTCTGCTCAGGCCTGCCCCGGGGGCTGTAGAGGTTGCGGTGAGCTCAGCTCCTCATCTCAATTCTGCAAACTTTTTTTGAGGTTTGGTCTTGTTCCAAGCTGAGCACTTAGCTTAGACGGGGTTGCCCTGGTCTGGGATCTGCCAATTACACCGTGAACCATCAGGGAACAGAGTCTTCTGGAGGTCATATATTGTATCCATCTGCTCTGGGCAGGACTACTTTATTCATCGGAGATGACCTTTAAATAGGTACAGAAGAAAATCTCACACTTTCATGTAATTTATTCCTATTTTGCAGATCCTCAGTGGTGAGCTGCTTTCTAAGGTCTAGCCTAAATCCTCCAGGAAACCTTAAAACAAAGCAGAGCTACAGTTTAAGGGCACCTGGAAAGAAGATGCAGACTGGGTCCTGCCCCACTCAACGTTCCTTCTCTAGAGTAGGGGCTCAGGCCTCCAGGTGGGAAGGGGGGGCCCCTTTCTCTCACCTCCTGCCTTCTCCAGCTAGGCCCAGCCCACACCTTCCTGGGGCCAGAGCCACAGTTGACCTTAGCAGCCGGAAGGTCTCAGGATGTTATGTAACCGGTCTTGACCAGACATTCTGGTTCCACAGGTACAGCCTGCAAGTTCAAAATTGTTCTACAAATGCAGCGCAACTGCCTAACCACGTAGTCCCAGGGGAGGTGGCCTGGGACAGAGGTACAGTGAGCAGAAGGATGTGTTTTCCACACAAACTTTGGGCCCAGTGCTGTGACCCCAGTGGAAATATTGAACTCAGGGACCAGTGGCACATGCCTTCTCCCCAAAAGTAGATGTTGTGACCTATCACCCTCTGACCTGTTTTCTCTAGAACCTACCCTGTCTCCTTCTGCCTCCTGAGAAAGCTGCTTTGGCCCTTCCTCCATAATCCTGTCTAGTCCTCACATGCATGTGCATGCTTTGGTTTTTGATGTTTCCCTTCATTTCCATACTTTTAGGAACCTCTAACCTTCCTATATTTCTTCTTTTGTGGTCCCTTCTTTCTTTTCTTCCTTCCCTCCTCCCACCCCCATTACCTTCCATTCCCTCTACCCACTAAGTAATGGGGATGGGGATCACCTTCTCTCCTCCTTAAACTCTGCCCCTCCCCCTCACCATAAGCCTTTGGGGATTGGCCGGGTGGAAGGAGGCCTCTGGTCCCTCCAATGAGATCTTGGGGAAATCCCTTCACCTCTCTGGACCTCTGTGAACTGGGGTGGGGGTGAGGGTGGGGTGGACAAAAATAATATTCTTTATTCTCTGCCTCACACAATGGTTGTGAATATTAAAAGAGGTGACACTGGCTTTGTATACATATGAAAGGACTTAAAAAATTTTTTCCTTCATTCATTACATATTTATTAAGTACCTCTAATTTGCCAGGCATTGTGGTACATCTGGGGTATGTAAAGAAGAATGAAAGACACTTATGGAGTGGTCCCTAAACCTGCTGCACAGAACCACATAGAGGGCTTCAAGAAAGACAAATTCCCAACCTCTACCCACACCTATAGGGTCAGGATGTGCCAAGGTTAGGCTCAAGGAGGCAGGCCTACGTACTGTCTGTATTTATAACTTCTCAGGTGAGCCTGACCCCCAGGGTTGGAAACCACTGTTGGTGAGGAAAGGAGCTGAGGGTGGGCTGGGAGGAGGGAGGACTTAGATGGGCCATGCTGGGGAAGGCAGGGGAAGAAGATGGAATAAGCTGGTGACAAGGAAGCAAGAGGGCATCTTTCTCCTGTTCCTTGACTAGGTCTGTTTCCAGACTGGCCA
Source organism: Lyroderma lyra (assembly GCA_004026885.1). Taxonomy (NCBI): domain Eukaryota; kingdom Metazoa; phylum Chordata; class Mammalia; order Chiroptera; family Megadermatidae; genus Lyroderma; species Lyroderma lyra. Next base: position 66,830 of record PVJL010000063.1, on the reverse strand, counting down.
GTGACTGATGACTGTGAGGGATTCTTTCAGAAAGTAATAAAAAGAACCACAAAAGAAATACAATAGGAGTTTCCTGATGGTGTAGTGGCTTAAGGCTTCGGCGCTGGCGCGGTTGGCGCTGCAGCCTAGGTTCGATTCCCAGTCAGGGAGCTACCCCCCCGCCCCCCCACACACACACAAAATACAAACTCTAATCAGTTCTTCATGATAGGAGTTTTTCCCCTCAGCTAGGATATTTTATAGGATATTTAGCTTACAGATCAGCTTTTCCCTATTTGTTTTGTCTAGAAAATGTCTAAAAGTAGGCCTGTATTTTCCACTTTGTTCTTGGTGTATGTGTAAGTAAAAAAAAAAAAAAAAAGATTTGTTTGTTTCTTTAAATATTAGTGATGTTTATTCTGATGTTTATGAAGCAATAACTAAGTTTTGCTGCCTGGAAATTAAACTCATGCCCATTAAGAAATGAGCAGTAAAAAAGCAAAAACCAAAGACAAAAATCTAATGCCTCCAACCTTAATGATTTTCATATATATATATGAAATATATATATATATATAAACTTTAATATATAATATATAACATATATATATATATAAAATTTACAAAGGGTCTTTTAGGAACCAAAATCTGATGTTTGGCAATTTTTTATCGTATCTTTTTTCTTCTGTTATATTTGAAGTCCAAATGATCTCTCTAATTTTAAAATGTGAACAGTGACTTTGTTTTTCATTCAACGGTGATCTGAGTAGCCAGGCACTGCTGATAGTAAGAGCAGTGAGCCAAACAGACAAATCCAGATGGAGATGCACTCCATGTGGGGAGGGATAATAAGCCCAATTAACGAAGTAGGAGTGTGGTTGGTATGATAGACAGCAATGAAATGCTAAAGAGAAAAAAATTAAAATCAGGGATGAGAAATACAAAATGAGAGTTAAGGAGATGGAAATGGAATTTTAGGTAGGGAAGCCTGAAAGATCTTTTACAATGATATTTTTCATCACAAGGAGGTTTCAAAGATATGCAAAGTTAGAATAGTAAAATAAACATTACATATATACACATTACTCAATTTCAAGAAATAGTAACATTTTGCCAATTTGGTTTTGTTTCATTTCCCCCAACATTTTTTGTTTTGTTTTTTGTCCTGGATTTTTTTTTTTTTTTTTGCTTTTTGGTATGTGGGTAGCTCCCTGGCTGGGAATCCAACCCAGGCCGCAGCACTGACAGCGCCACTGTTGAAACCTTAAACCACTACACCACCAGGGAACTCCTGTCCTGGACTTTTAAGAGCAAATCTGAGAATTTTTCTCACCAGTCTTAACTGATAAGCTTATTTTTTTTAATTACATATTTACCTTGCTATTATACACCCAACAAAATGAACAATAATCCCTTAATATCATCTAATAATCAGTCCGTATTTTCATTTCCCAGTAGACTCAAAAATGTATTTTTACACTTGAGACAGGGTCATAAATGTTCATTCTAAATGGTGACTTACATTTTGCTACCTTATTTTACAAAATTTTCTACCATGAACATGTATTACTTTCATAATTTTTTTTTTTCCCCAACAGCACTCCCGGCCAAGAACCATCTAGCTCGCTCTTCCGGGAGCCGCGCCCAGGCCCGCCGCGCCCAGCCCCGGCCCTGCGGCCTTAACTCTCCACGGCCTCACGGCACTGCGTACGGTTCTTGGCAGCCCCGCGGGACCTTCCAGAAATGAGATCACCCGAGTTCCTTCGCCTTCCGAGAGCTGACGTCATCCGTACCTCGCCGTATTCTCCAAGTCCGCTTTCATAATTTTTAAAAAGTGTAATTTTCAAAATGAAAAAGAAAAGATGGCAGACTGGAGAAAAAAGCTTGTAGCAAATAAGACAAAAAATTAGGTTCATAAATAGCTAATCGAGACTGACACTGAGCAAAGAGTATGAACTAAATTTTATTCAACGGAAGTTTAAACAGTAAATAAACAACATGATTTACCAAATCAAGTTACCAAGATTCGGAGTTCCCTGGTGGTGTAGTGGCTTAAGGCTTCAGCGCTGGCGCTGTCGCGGCCTGGGTTCCATTCCCAGTCAGGGAACTACCCACATACCAAAAAAAAAAAAAAAAAAAAAAAAAAAAAAAAAAAAAAAAAAAAAAAAAAAAAAAAAAAAAAAAAAAAAAAAAAAAAAAAAAAAAAAAAAAAAAAAAAAAGTTAGCAAAATTCAGCCATATTAACAACGCTAAAGATCTCTGCAGAGTTAGAGTATGCTGGTATATAAAGTGTGAATTGTTACACTAGGGAGAAATATAGCCATAAAGAATTTAAAATATATGTTTATCTTTAACAGCAAAAAGAAGCAAACTAAATATTCAGCAATAAGAAAAATGAGTAAATAAATGATGGTTCAACAACTTGGAAGATCGCGCTGTCATGAAAAATTCTATGTATGAAGACTATAGAAGGAACATTTATGACAAAAATGTTAAATGGCATGCAAAATATAAAAGATCACTGTAATTGCAGTGATATAAAATGTGTATGTATTTGGACAAACAGGAAGGACTAAACAGAAAAAAAAAATAACATCCTTGGGCTAGAATGCTGAGAACATAAGTGATTTTTTTTTAATTGCCTTTAATGTCTTTATATTGTTTTTACAATAATTCTTTTTGAAGAGAAGTCAGGATGTGGGTAAACATTTGGAGTAATGTGAAAAATAAGCCTACATGCCGTCTCCCCTCTCTCTTGAAGTCTTGCCCAGGCCTCCAGCTGCCTACTTGGCTCTGGCTGCTCTGAGCCCGCCAGGTAAACTCCATCTCACTCAGCTGCTGGCCAGCTCTGGCGCCTGGAACACTGCAGAAACAGCCAGGCTGGCTGCTCCCCTTTACCGAGTCCACCTCCTTGCCAAACTCTTATTTTATCTCCATTTAATTCTCACAACTCAGTGAAATAGGTGTTATCATCTTCCTTTTCTAGATTTAAAACGGACTCACAGAGCGTTGGGTAACTTGCCCAAGGTCACAGAGTGGATTAAGAGCAGAGCCAAATTCAAGCCTCTGCTCTTAACATCTGTGTTGAACTGCTGTGCTGGGTTCTCAGGGCAGCTCTGCCAGGAGGTTTGCTGTGCAGTAAAGTGAGCTCCCTAACATCACTGATCTCCTTTTCACTTTTAGGTGACAAGATAAGGCCCCTGGGGAGGAACTCACCTCCCCGGATCTGGGCTTAGAGCTCCATATGGGTGGGACCATCACCTCCATTGACTCATGCATTAATGCATTCATTTGAGCTCTCTCTATATGCCAGCCACTGTGCTACCTCTGGAATCATGGTCCCCATCTCACAAGGGGAGGAAGACACATCAACAGAGAAGTATATGGGAGTTCCCTGGTGGTGCAGTGGCTTAAGGTTTTGGTGCTGGTGCTGTCAATGCTGCAGCCTGGGTTCAATTCCCAGCCAGGGAGCTACCCACATAACAAAAAACAAAAACAAAAACAAAACAAAAAAACAGAGAAGTATATTGAAGTATCGTCCCCATTCAAATGTTACCTCCTCAGAGAAGATGCCCTGGATTGTGTTATGTAAAGCATCTCTCCAGGTTCATTCACTCTCCCGTTACTCTGTTGATTCTTCATATAATTTGTCACTGTCTGAAATTTTGCTAGTATTTGTAAGTTCCATGGGGATGAGGACTTTACTCATTCACCTTTGTATTTCCCAGGGCTTAGCACAGAGTAAATGCTCCATGTGTGTTTACTCTTTACTGAATTATCTGAATGAATGACAGTGTTGTGGACCCCACGGTAGACTTGTAGAGCTGAGCTAAGCAGTGAGAGAGGGCAGTGATTTCAGAGGGAGAAGGAGCAGAGAAATCTCCTGTGGAACAGTTTGGGAGAGGGAAGGAAGTGTATTTCTTTAGCAGGAGGTCACAAAGACCCTTCAAACCCAGGAGAGTGGGGAGGAGGGAGATGGTGAGTGGCCTGTGGCTTTAGATTTCACCTGTTTTAAAGAAACATACTTAAAAAGATTATAGTCCCTTCAAGCTAGCAGTTTATCTCAGCAAATAATGAGATGAAGACAAAGATGAGTACAAGGATGTCCATCACAGCATTGCTGATGATGACAAAAAGCTGTCAAAGCATGTCTGACCACAGGGGAATGATTAAAGGATGAGTGAGTTATGTGATGGAATAGTATGTACTTACTAAAATGCATTATGTAGACCTACATATTTATAGATTTGAAAAGATACTCCAGACATATATTTCATGAAAAACCACATTCCCAAACAGTATGTTTGATATTATTTCATTTTGACAATTTTGTATCTATATATGAGACAAAATATATTGGTTATCTCTAGTTGGCAGGCCTACAGGTGATTATTTTTTCCTTTTTTGCTTATTTTTTTCTTAAATTTTCTGCAATCAATATAAATAACTTGAATAATAGAAATAAAAAGAAAATAAGGTCTGGGCTCTCCTCTGGAGGTGGGAGTTAGGCGGTGCCCTGACAGGTGTGAGTTGAGTAAAGGGAAAAGTATGTGCATGATTCCAGGGAGAAATGTCCCCAGAGGAGAAACCTCAGCCTCCCTCCACCCTCAGAGGAAACAAAATCCTCCTGAGCACGAAGGTATTGAAACACAATCAACTAACTCTAATCAGCTTAGTGTTCATTCAATACACTCAAGGTTTAGCCTGCCAGGTGCAGGGATAATGGGATTAGAATGCAAAATTGATTTCAGGACCCCAGGGTCTGTTCTCGAGGTTTCTCGAGGTGGCAGTGCCGGGTAGAGTTCAGTCACCCACACCAGGCCTCCGAGCACTGAGGTGTCTGCTGCTCACAGGGACGGAGGGATGGCAGAGCAGTGTCCTCCCTGGGGACCTCTTTTTCTGTTAATCCCCAGTCAAGGAGTTCTTAGTTACATCAATTTAAGTTTTCTGCTGCAATAATCATGAACATAATATTTTCATTGTTTTCTTCTAATTATGGAATACTGAAAAAATATAAAAATGTATGTACTTGAAATATATGCGAATAATAAGGAAGAAAAATATTACTGATAAACTCATCCCTGGAAATAGAACCACAAATTTTTAATTAGATTTCCTTCTGCACTTCAGTTCACATATGTAGGCATAACTGACATCACCCTGTGTCCCCTGTGAGGCCCTGATCTCTTCAAGCAGGTCTCAAGCATGCAGTCTCCCCAAAGCCCTACTACAGAAAGCCCTCGCAGCCTCCTCCCGTGGGCTTGGCCCACGCTGATCGTGCTGACTGGACACCCTCCCAGCAGAGACATAGGTACCTCTTCCCCTCAGTGCTGTCCTGAAAACCCTCAAGGAAGAATTCTCAGCAGAAGACTAAACTCTCATGGGGAAGAACACTTAGAGAGGAAAGACATCAAATTGGGATTAAGACTGTGAAAGCCCCTATTACCAGGTGTTTCTATCAAAACAGCACCCTGCACTAAGGGGACACTAATAGCACGACCACACCCTTCATTTCACATACCAGGCACCATTTCCGCTGTCTGGCTCTGGCTCTGCACAAACTTGGGTATTTCTCACTTAACAGTTCCAATGAAACCATTGAGATTTTGCTTGGCTTTGTTGCTGGTAATTCACATAGGCAAAACTGAAGCTTCCGACTGGTTCCTCTCACAAAGCTTGATCTGTTGCTGATTCTCTTGATGTGGGATCAGGCAGTTCCCACCTCTCGGCTTGGATCCTGGGTCGTTTATGTGGCTTGCTCAGCTTGTGAGACCCTGAAGAGTCTCCACCTGTGTCCTCTTTGTCCAGTCTGCTTGAGATAACAGTGCTGCCAGGGCATGCAGCCTGATGGGCCCCCCAGCTTAGTCTACACAGGCCCAGCAACCCACCCCCTTAGCTCTCTAAACTGGCCCAAGACTAGGGTCCGCCTTCCTCAGCTCCCCACGTATCTCCCAAGGCTACATTATACAAAGCACAAACCCTCTACTCTAGCCCAGCCACTTGTGTCTGGTTTTTCATCAGAATCCCCAAACCTTTACTTTCTAACTGCCCCCTAACCCCTACATCGGCATTCTTTTTTTTTTTTTTTTTTTTTTTTTTTTTTTTTTTTTTTTTTTTTTTTTTTTTTTTTTTTTTTTTTTTGCTTTTTGGTATGTGGGTAGTAGCTCCCTGGCTGGGAATCGAACCCAGGCCGCAGCACTGACAGCGCCAGCGCCGAAGCCTTAAGCCACTACACCATCAGGGAACTCCCGGCATTCTTTTTATAAGTTATTCCTCTGATCTAAATATCACAAGGGTCTCCTGCTTCACTCACAGTTATATCCAAGTCCTTGTACTGGCCATCTTCTCCACCTCCACTGGGCTCCTGGCTGTTCCTCCAATACATCCCACACCCCTCTGCCTGGGGGCCTTTGCACGGGTGTCACTTCTACCTGAATGATCTTACCTCAGATATCTACAGGGCAACCTCTCTTATCTCCATCAAGTCTTTGTTCAAACCTCAGCTTCTCAATGAAGCCCACTTTGTCCCCACATTTCCTACTGCAGACTTATTCCCACCAGAACTCCTGATACCCTTCACTCACCTCTACTCTCTTTTTCTAATAGCTCTAGCACCTTCTAACAGCTACAGAATTAACTCATTTAATGTATCTATTGTTTACCATCCCAGGCCCCACCATCCAGAATGTAGGCTCCATGAGGGCAGGGATCTGTGTCTCTTTTGTTCACTGATGTATCTCACGTGTCTAGAATGGCGCCATACACGAAGCAGGTGCACAATAGTTACTGAATGAGTGAGTAGGCTGACCAGGTGTACCGTTTGAAATGGGACAGAAAACAACGGTCCTGTCCCATTTCAAACAGTATGTATGTTCAGCCTACTGACACCTTAAATTTAGCCCAACGAGACTAGGGTGACCACATGTACCATTTGAAACAGGACAATACCATTGCTTTCTGTCCTGTTTTAAATGGTGTGTTTGGTCAGCCTATGAGTGATGTATGAGGGAAAGGTGTTTAGACTCCAATGTGTTGATAAGAGGAAATTCCTGATGCGGAAGAATAAGTGTACTTTTACATGGGCCAGAGGCAGAAATAGGGTGAAACGTGTCCACCGCAGCCCAAGCTTCCAGTTTGTTTTGGAATCTCCAGCTCATGCTCTCACTCTGCACACTGTACATCTACCTGCAATGTGAGGCCCTTCTGCAGACTTCTAAGATAAACAGGCAGAGATGCCCTTGGCCAGCTTTAGGCCCATTTTGGACCAATTAGATTTGACCATGGAGAACTTCCCAGACAGTCCCAGGGAGAGAGGTAGCAGTCCAGATGATTGAGAGCCTACAGAACCACTCTTTCTGGAGATTCTTTTCTTCCTGGGCCCTGTCATTTCATTCATCCCATTTCTTTTTGGGTATATCTTATATCTTACCAAAAAGAAATGGGATGAATGAAATGATACCCCCAAAAGGCAGCTGGAATGTGGTGGAAAGAGTATGTATTGTGTAGTCAGAAACTGGGTTCAGGTTCCATCTCTGCCACTGACTAGCTGATTGTTAAGTTTTGAAACCTCTGTGTAGTAGTCACCCTAAAGATGCCCGTGCCCTAATCCCCAGAACTGTGTATGTGCAACATTACATGGAGAAGGCAACTTTGCAGATGTGATTAGGGTTACAGACCTTGAGATGGGGAGATTGTCCTGGATTATCTCAATGGGCCCAGCATGACTGTGGCCCAAGCTGCAGGAAAGAGAAGGGCCCGGGTCAGGGGGTCCCCCCGGCAGTCCTTCAGCCTCAGTCTTGAAAAGCCACGCTGCTGGTAACTACACCCAAGGTAAGGTGAGGTGAGCCCGGTAAGATGGGGAGACAGAACTCTCATGGTGAACACTTCTGACAGCCCCTCCCTTCTTTTCTTGCTTCGCTTCAATTCAATAAGCCAGGCCCTGCTGTGTATGAGGAGGAGGCGAGCACGGAGACTTCTGGCTAATGTGAGGCCCTCCCTGCCTCCCAGGGACCATGGCGCTGGTGTGCACTGTTACTCTCTCTGCAGTTAGGGGGCCCTTCACGTGAGGGGCATCATCTGTTGTCCCTCACATCCCTTTGCCCTGTCCTGGTTGAGGCTAGATGGGGAAGTGAGCCTGGAGGGGGCAGTCCCCACTCTGAGACCACAGAGCAGGAGTGTCACAGGCTCTGTTGTTGACCTTCCTGGCACGGAGAGAACAGCCTCAAGAGTGGGAACCCCATTGTGCTAAGGCAGTCAGGAGGGTAGCAAATCCTCTTTCCGGCTGCCGTGGGAGGCCAGAGCCACCATGGTTGAGACGAGAAGTGGTCAGGGACCCCATTGCCTGTTCCCACTACCCCCAATGGTAGTTCCATTTCTCTGAGAAGCACCTCATAGACCTTCCTCCCCCAATATGCATATTTCAGCCAAGTTAGAAGAGCCCTTGGAGACTGTCCAGCCCAAACCCCTTGTCATACGCTCAGGAAACTCAGACTCAGAAAGAGGGGGATCCTTCCATCACACAGGCAGTTGCGATGAAGTCAGTGATGAGGCCTCAGACTGTATCCCTTTCCAAAATCCATACACTATACATCCTACAAACTGCACCAAAAAGCAAACACATGTCTCAAATGCCGCCCCCCGCCCCCACCATCTACTGACCCTATCCCCTATATCAGCTTGCAGCTTTTAGATTCTAAACAGAGGCAAGGCCATCCTGTTTACCCTTACCCAGAAGGGCTTATCACAGAGTTAACTGCATTCTCCCAAGATTCAATAAAAACAACCACACTTCCAGATATTCATTCATTTATTTATTATTTATACCACACCTACTTCCAAAGCATATTTGAGGTGGCTCACAATAAAAGCCACACATACAACAGAACTCTTCAAAAGTGAATAAACATCCAGACAGTCAAAACCTTTCAAGATTTTCAGACTGTGGAAGTCATTTTGTTTTTTAAGGACAAAAGAGGTCTTTGACCTCAGGTATTTGAGAGGGTCAGGTCTTGAGTGTGGACAATTAAAGGTACCTGGTCAGTAGTTAAGTAGTTAAAACTGGAGAATCTGATAGAGTATAGACACCAGGAGCAGGAAAGGAGAGCCACCAGCAGTCCAAGAGAAAGTACAGGAGTAGAAGGCCTGGTTTCTCCTACTCACCTTTGTTCCTTCTTAGAGGCTGAGGTATCATGTTGCGATGCTTGGAGCTACCACCATCACCTTGTGGCCGTGAGGCAAGGCATACCCAACATGCTGAGGATGACAGAAGGGAAGGGGCCTAGGTCCTTTATGATAGAGCTGAGCTGCTGAACCAACCCTGACGAGTGCACCATCAGCTGTCTGAGAGAGTGAAATGCTTCTGTCGTTTAAGCCACTGTTACACAGGGGTTCTATTACTTGCAGTTGAATGCATCCAAACTGATAAAACGAAAGCTCATTGTGATCAGCATGAGAGACAGTGGAAATAAAGGACAGATGATTTGTTTTACCCAGGTAGATCATAAAAGGTTTCTCAAAACTCCCATGACATGGGCTTTAAAGGATGAGTAGGAGTTTGCTGAGTAGTCAGGGGAAGGAGGGGCACACCAGGCAGTAGTTCAGCATGTGGTAAAGCATGAGGCAGGAAGGAGGATACAGGTTAGAAGGGCCACTCATGGAGGACTGAGAGGTAAGAAAGCATCTAGAGAAACATAAGCAGAACACTGGGACCTGGAGCTAGGATAAATGTGGCCTTGGTTGAGTGGGCGATAGAGAGCCGGTGAGGGAATTTGAGCAAAGGCTAGAAGTGGGAGCTGGAGGAAGTCAGCAGGTTACAGAGTATCCATGTGATTGGGCTCCATGAGGAAGGGTGAGGTTGAGAAGGAGTCAAAGGAACCGAGACCACTGGGGAGCCAGGATCAGTATGGAAACCTTTTCACCAAAAAATTTCTCACCTTCATTCTGGGCCTTTACTTGGGACTCCCTGTTTTGCGGGAACCTGTCACCCTGATGGCTGGAACAGTTAACCACACAGAAAAATCAGCAGCTCTTGGGAAAAGATCAGGAACCCTCAAAAAGGACACGCCACATGCTAGCACTTCGGAGAATGAGGCCAGGCCCGTCACGGCCCAAATGAGCTACCTACAGGCAGAGCAGAACTGGACCTCAGTTAGCCTGGTCTTTGGACTAGCATTCGGCCCCACCAACCCTCAGCTCCTCTCATCACAACAAATGGCCATGGGTCAAACAGAGAACAAACACAAAAACCCTGAGCCCAACAGGATGACACAGCCTTGCTTCCCCTCAAACAAAGAGAAGATGGATCAAAAGGGTTTGAAGCATATTAATAGGGCGTGTCTCCCAGAGTGAGGGAGTTGAAGATAAAATTCCTTAAGCCCATACTGATGACTTTTAATACCCTTTCAGAATTCCTAAGAAACTAAACTTTTATTTTAAAAAGTTTGAATAAGCTTTGAAGTTGTTTGAAGATAAAAGATACTTTATGGGCCAAGTCTGGTGAGGGGAAGACTTACAGGTACTTTGAAACAAACTTGGGAGAGCTCATCAGAGTTTAAAAGGATTCTGGCAGTACACCACAGACCTAGCTGGGACAATACACACCAGCCTTAGCGTGTTTTGAGACCGCTCATCTAACGTGCAGAACTACCCAGACCACATAGGTTCACATCCCAGTTTCACCTGTAGGCAAGTCACCTAACCTCTCTGTGCTTTGGTTTCCTCATCTGTAAATAGACACAATAATAACAGTCACCAACTCATAAGGCTGTTGTGAATATTAAATGAGTTAGTGTAAGGGCTTATGGCTGTGGCTACACGTTGGTGGTGGTGACTATCATTTTTAGTAAATCTCAGTGGGAAGAAGTATGTATTCCAGCTGTATCCAGCCTGACCGGGCCTCCTCAGTCACGGGTCACTCACCTGTGGGTAGGTGAGCTAGCCCTTGCTATTAAGTATGGTTCCCTGAGGGAGTTCCCTGGTGGTGTAGTGGCTTAAGGCTTCAGCGCTGGCGCGGTCAGTGCTGCGGCCTGGGTTCGATTCCCAGTCAGGGAGCTACCCACATGCAAAAAAAAAGTATGGTCCCTGGAGCAGTGGTGACCATTACTTAGGAAATGCTTAGGAAAGCTGAATCTGAGGCCCTACTCAAAATCTGCTGAGGAGAATTTTCATTTCAACAAGATCACCAGGGGATTTGGGTGAGCATTAAAATTTGAGGAGCTTTGGGACAGGCCGCTGAAACAGGCACTGAAGGCATCTCCAAGTGGAGGGGCTTTGGCCCCTCTTCAGCCAGGACTCTGCTGGCCCTCCTGGTCCTGATACCAGGGCATCCACAGTGTTATGCCTGCCTCCTGCCTGCTGGAGATGCCTGGCCCTGGGGCCTCTCCACCCTGATTCCTGCTTTCTGCATGTCTGGATGTCACTTCCATTTCCCTTTCTCTGGTTGGGTCCAACAGATGGGGACTCATAGAAGACTCTGACCTTGTTTTGAGTTGACCTGGGACAGAGAGTTAGTGGTTTCTCTATTGTGGAGTCCCGAGCTCCACCTAAGGGTGACCTACAAATCTTTGTTGCATACAGGGCTCAAAGCAACTTCCCCAATTTTTATCCAAGGTCAATTTGCCTGTCATGGGGCTGGCTATGGGGATGACTCATTCTGAGAAGCTGGGGTCTAGTAAAAACCCTCCGCAGAGCAGAAAGGAAACCATCTACTAATTAATTCTCCCCAGTATCATTTTTTTATAGGTGGCTGTATTTTATTTAACAGGCTCATACAGTTCCACTTGCTCTAGAAATTAGGAAAGCCTTAGTGTGGCCACTAAATATTTGTGTGACCTCCATGTCCAGGCTCATATAAGATCAGATATAAAATGAGAGAAGTTCTCTAAGATCCCTTATCTCTGCTCAGCAGTAAGAGCAAATATGCCTGAACTGGTAAATGCAAGCCAAGTCTACAATGACCTGAAAGGCCAAGCTGTGAAGTTCAGATTTGATGCTCTATACCTGTACTGTCCAATATGGTAACCACTAGCCTCATGTGGCAATGAGTACTTGAGATGTGGCTACTCTGAATTGAGACATGCTGTCAAGTGTAAAATACATACTAGATTTTGAGACTTTATATGTCAAAAAAATGTAAACTATCTCATTAATATTATGTTAATTACATGTTAAAATTATACTATTTTGGATATGTTGGGTGAAATAACATACTTAAAAAAATTAATTCATCTGTTTCCTCCTTGTTTTTTTTTTTATTTTAAATGTGGCTACTAGAAGATTTAAATTATATATGCAAATTGTTTTATACTTTTATTGAACAACACTACCCCAGAGCCATTTATTTAACTTCTCAAAAACATAGAGATGGAACGAAAGATTGGTTTATCCTTGAAAAGGGCCCTGTGGGAATCACTTCCAAATTTAACTGTCAAGGGACTCCATTGAGAACAACATGAGGGATAATTCTATAGATAGACTAATGAAGGTTCCAGATTTTGCCTGCACTTCCCCCAAATATGAGAGTTTGAACCTATTGTTTTATCTTTGGGGTATAACTCAGTGCTCGCTTTGAGGCCAGTTCATTGAGAACTAGGAGCAGTTAGTTCTCTGGAGGATGAGGATAACTTCTTCAGGTCCTATGAATACTTTAATGACCTGGCAAACAGATAAAGATCTAAAATAAAGATATGTATTAATGCTGGAAATGCTACTGCAATAAGTTTTCCTGTTACAGTGAATCCTTTCCCTGGCACAGAGGCAATGCTTTGTGATTTAGATAAAGACCAGGAGAGTGACAAAATGTTAGCAGAGACTCAGGAGGAAGTTACTACCCCATGTCTCTTATGGACCAACTTCCTCTCATGAAATTCCCTGCCATGTGGCTTTTTTTTTTTTTTTTTTAAGTGGTGAAACGAAAAGATAGTTTATTGAAGCGAAAGTACACTCCAAAGAGGTAGGAGCGGTCTCGAGCAAAGAAAGTGGTTCAGGAGCCGCCATGTGGCTTTTGAGAAATGGGCTTTCCCTTTCTGACCTGGCTGGCTCCCCAACAGCTGCTATCCTGGAAGACCTGGCCTTGATACCCTTTCTCCTTGGCACAGGTCCGACCCTTGCTCTGTCTGGGGGCCTGGGGAGCAAGGTAGCAGTTAGAGTGAGGATTGCAAGGGGGCAAGAGAGGTAGAGCACTTGGTTGAGCTTCAGATCTGGGCCTTCCATAGTCCACCTGAAGCCCTGTGCCAATCTACAGCCCAGTAGACCCAGAGTGGCCGCTACCGTGGGTTCTTCTGATCCTACCCAGCTCTCTGAGCACTTGGCTGTGAGAATGGGACAATGTGAATAGAGCGGCTGTCTCCGCTGGGGACCATGGGGTTCTAGGACTGTATGGCCTGGGCCCTTGGGGCCAGAGCCGCTTGGGTCATTTACAATAAGCTCATTTTCCCTCAGTGTTTTGGAGAAGAACCAAACTTCCTTGACCTAAGTTCTCATTTTACAAACAAATGACTCCTCAAAAAGCCCTAGAATGAAAGGGACATGGAGACTATACTTTTGTAATGAAAAATTTGGACACAGGCTCAGATAAGAACAGGCTTATTTATGGTGTGATGGGGCTGTCTCTGCTCATTCTATGGAGGTCATCTGCTCCAGCCTTCACAGGGCACCACTCTCCATCCACCCCCCAGCCACTGAGCATTGAGCTTTTTATTAAAAGGTTGCAGAACGGGGACTCCTGACTCTGCAGTCTCAGCAGGGAGCAGGCATTTTTTATTCTGGTCCTTCCATGGAGAAGTGTCCCCTGGAGCCTGAGGATTTCTCGATTGGCCTGGCCCTGATGGTGTTAGGTGCTTGGATTCAAACCATTCTCCTTCTCGCCATTCTTGTTAGTTTCTTGGCTTTCATTTTTGTATTTTTATCTTACCTGATATTTCTAAGTATGATTATGAGAAAAATAGGCAATTTCAGAATAGGCCAGGAATTTAGGGGAAATTTTCTCAGAAACTAAATTTATTCAGAGTAAGAGTTCTCGGTTTCCGTGCTACTGAGTCAGGGCCTAGTGAGTTTTAGAAGTCAGCTTCTCCTCTTTAAAAATGTAAGGTGGACATATAATGCAACATATAGACAATGCACTGTAGAATTGTACACCTGGAACCTATGTAATTTTTGCTAACCAATATCACCCCAATAAGTTAACAATTAAAAAAAAAAGTAAGGTACCGTTAAGGAATATTTTTGCTGATAACAGAGCAAAAATGGGGATGGAAGTTTGTTCCAGGATGGTGTTTATGTTGAGATGGTTTCTCCTCCCAGGTGTCTATCCCCAGAATCCAGTCTCCCCACCACAGTACCTCAGGCCCGGCCCACTGGTGGCTCTTTGGAGGGATTCATTGTGGGAGGTGTTTTTTGGAGTAAATAGATCCTGCCTCAGAGCCAGTGAATGAAACCAATAGGATGAAGTACTTGGAACTTACGTCATTGGCTATGTAAGAGGCAGCCTACTGAACAAGTTCTATCCCTCAATACCACTTGCTCCTTCCCTCCACAGCCAAGGCCACTTAACTGCAGCTGTGTGTTCTGGGAACAATCTTATTTTACATCAGAAGGATTTAAGGAGCTGAGTTTTATTCAGAACCTGCTCTGACACTACCATTTATTTATAATTGTGATCATTCATTTGTTGTGCTCTTGCCATATATCAGGTCATATGCACTGTCATTTAAAGCTCTGAGAGCCCTATGAGCAAGGAACTGCTATTAAGGTCATATGCCAGGGTGCCAATAAAATGTATACACATTATAAGCGATGTTATCTATGTATTACTTTTCAAAGTTGAATTATGGTAGCAATGTGTAGTACGACGTTCCCTCAAAAAATGCTGTTAATTAAATGAATGCTAGCATCACCATGTGACAAGCAGGACAGTCAAAGAAAATGGTGGAAGCACGGTTATTGTTTGAAGAGCCCAAGACCATTTTGAAGTGGCGTTGGAAATTTGAGAAGTTTGTTTTGAGTTTCCCCCACACTCTCCTGACTTAACACCCCTTGACTTCTCCCTATGGGGGACCTTAAAGAATGTGGTGTGCCAGAGAAAACCAGCTACATTGGTGGTACTTCCAGAAGAAACTGAAACAACATGCACAGCTATACAAGTGGACAGTTTGGTCAATGTTGCTCAAGCAGTAGTTTGTCATAATCAGAAGTGTCTGGACACTGATGGTAACCACTTTGAGCACCTCTTGTAATTGCAGAAGTTCAATATGACTTGTCTCCATCTTTTGTTATCAGTATATACTATAATAATATGACAAAACTGAGGTGGGGGAAATTCAGTTACCTAGTCAAAGAGCCAGGTTTACTCAAGCTACAAATCCAAATTTTTTTTTTATTGTAGAATATATTCTCAAAATAGTATGTATAACATTATATACGTGGGTTAATGAATTATATATTTTATATACAAATAATTTGTCATGTATGTTAAAAATATGTTTGTAGCTTATTTTTTGCTTTTGTTGTGGAATCTTTTAACAAAAACTAATTCTTAATTTTAATGGAATGGAATTTATCATTTTTTTATGGTTTGCATTTTTTATACCTTATTTTAAAAAAATCATTTCCAATTCCAATGTCATAAAGATGTTTTTCTATACTGTTTTTTAGTTTGATCTGTCATATTTAAACTACCTAGGGTTTTTTGGGTTTGGGGTTTTTTTTTTGCTTATATTTTTCAGTGTGATATCAGGTTGGGTGCTTGTTCTTTCTATTTTACTAACTTATGAACAATGTATATGCTCTCTCTAAACTCACACAGAAATTACACAAACAAGGCTTACTTCTTCCCATTCAATTTTACAAGATTTTATCTGGTATCCACTGTGAGCCCATCTAGAAGTTGGTCCTGTATGGAAAAAAAGAAAGGAAATTATACATTGCTGAAGTTTTGAATCATTAATTAGGAATTTACTGTCAAGGAGAAAACTATATACAGGGTGCCCCCCCAAATGTAAACACAATTTGAAAAATTATAAAGTCAGTGTTTATTAACATACAGTTTATTTTCAAAATTCAAAAGAAACTACAGAAATTAATGATTTTTTTTGTCAATGCCTGTTTTCAAACTGATGACAGTTCTGGTCCAGGCACTGCTGGCAACAATGGAATCACGAACATCAAAAATTATTTTGTTCAGTATTTACGCACATTCTTGATCAATGGCTGTCTTCATTTGCCAGTTATGTACCATAAATTTTATCTTTTATGTATCCCCATAAAAAAAAAAAAAAGTCTAGTGGTGTGAGGTCTGGTGAACGCAAAGGGTATTCCTCATGCAACAGACTTCACCCATTATTTCAAATCGGTTAAACCTAAAAAGAGAAATTATGTGAGTTATCAACTATTAAAGTGTGTATACATTTTGGGGGGATACCCTGTGTTTTCTAGCTTCCTGAGTCATTCTTTTCACACAAAGAGAGGCTTATATGACTCCTCTCAGCCACTGGGGATTCCCAAACTCACTTCTTCGCAATGAGTCCGGTAAACAGTGGTATGGTGTGATAAGCCTATGGTTCTTACTCACACTGTTTCGTTACTTTTCTTTCTCCACAGAAATATGCTCTGGCCCAGAAAGATCTTTCTTAACATCTTACAATCATCTTCTACTTTTTCACAAGTAGAGATAGGTGTTTACAACAAGTATGTTACTCATGAACTAAATGCTTCGAGAACTAGGTATTAAACACGATTAAAATCAGTTGGGTCATGTCTGGGTCATTAGGTCCAAACAGTTGGATTAACAGAGCCTACCACAGCTACTCTAGGAAAACCACTCAAAGGTGATGGTCTTTCACATTTGAATTGTAAAACAGAGGTAGTTAGGGGAGTTCCTGCTTATTTAATACAAAAAATTCTTTTTATTTTTAAGTTACTATTGTGTAGGTTTAAGCCAAGGCTTCTGGAAGACCTTTGTAGCCAGACTCCTAATACACCAAAAATGGTACTTCAAAAAATTGCAGTATATATATAATACATTATATACATAAATAGCATACACACACACACACACACACACACACACACACACACATATATGTGGGCTGTCCAGAAAGTATCCAGACATGTGATATGAAAAAATAGAGGTATTTTGGCTGGATTTTTTCCAGACTGCCCTCGTATATAAATAATATATGCACAAAGGCAAAGAAAACATACTACAGAAGGTTATAAAATGAAAAACAAATTTCTCTCTGGCCCTTCCTACAGTTAATCATTATCAATAATATCTTATGTGTCCTTTCAGAAATTATTTTAAGCATATATAAGCAAAAAAAAAAAAAAAAATGGGAGTTCCCTGGTGGTGTAGTGGCTTAAGGCTTGGGCGCTGGTGCTGTCAGTGCTGCGGCCTGGGTTCGATTCCCAGTCAGGGAACTACCCACATACAAAAA
>PVJL010000063.1:0-49322 GCA_004026885.1 Lyroderma lyra | reverse complement strand
TTTCTCACGTCCCTTTTCTAGTCAATTTTCACTGTACCTACTCCCTGCCCTCCCAGAGGCAACCACGTTGAAGCTTCCTTTGTGACTAAATCTATCTTGGATGTGATTTGCTCTCAGTGCAGAGAGAGCTCTACCTTGTGCCTTTCAATAGCTGTATGGTATACATGATATGGATGTATCAAAGTTTCTTATTGATAAATCTTAAGGATGTGACCGTTAAAAAAATTTGACAATTAAATTTAAGAGATTAAATTCCACTGACAGTGAGGCGGCCTTAGCACGAAAGCCTCTGGGTCTTCTGCCTCAGCCTGGACCTCTCTCCGATCTTATCCTTCCTTGGGTTGTGTTTGGCAACCTGTGCTCCATCCAGTTAAATATCAAGTCCCGCTGTATCTATGTAAGATGATACTATTATTAAAAAATTATAATAAGGAAAAGTAGACATTGTTAATCAAAAGTAGACAACAAATCCAATATTTCTAAAATCTTCTACCAGTGACTGCCCCTCTCTCTTCAAAGGCACTCTCTGGACCTCGTTTTGTGCAGCTGTATATTATGGGGGGGATGAGATGGCACTGAGGGTCTTTCTTCCTTGCTCTAATGCTCAAGAGAACTAAGTGGGCAAATAAATGTGATCATGGGAATAAATCTAAAAATATTTCTTAAATTAACTGACAAAAAGGAACTGAGATAGAAGTACTACACACCAATAAATCCTTAAAAAGGAAAAGCTACTTTGATATTTAATAAAGGACATAGTATACAGGAATGGCTAATATGATATCCTACTTCAGTAAGCACATTCTAGATTGCATACAATAAAAGTGAACAAAATGGTAGAGAAGTAAATATTAAAATTAAGTTATATCAAAATAATGTCAGTGTAATCTTGGGAGCTGGAGTAGTTTTATACATGAAACTAGGTGTTCATCATGCATGGTGTCATTTGGAAATCAGAACATTTCTTTTCTGACAGTAGATAATTATGATGAGCTTATTCAGTAGACTCAAACCAGGTTCCTCTAAAAACAGATAAAGCTAAAACTGGCTATGTAGACCAGAGAAGTGAGCCATTTCCACGGAGGAGAGAGCTTCTCTCACCAGCTCCCCCACTAACACCAGCTCTGCACCCCAATAATATACTGGAGAACATTTTGCCCAGTTAAATAACTATGATTATGACTATGGCCCTCCAGAAAAGAGGAAAAATATCCATTTAAAGACATGTTCACACAGGGACCTCTTTGGAAATCTAGAGTAGTCACCCCTGAGTCCAATAAGATTTACTACTACCCAGCCCCTCCCAACTGAACAACTACAGACACATTCTTTTTAACCTCTATAGCTGGCTCAGTGACCTGCATTCTTTTAAGTATCCACAGCTGAATCAGTGGCCTGCACATTATCCAGGAGAACAGGCATTACTTCATTTTGTGTTTTCAGGGTATAAGCTTCATTTTATCACCTGTGTGTGTGTTCCCTCTCTGCTCAAATCCCTGAAGTTAGAGCTCTATTAAGAAACTCATCATTTTTAAAATGTAAAATCTTCACCAGCCTTGAAGATTTTTGCACGTGTTCTCACCCAGAACAAACAGTGGGGTTTTTCCTTTTTGCTTAACTTGAGATTGCAGGGGGAAAACAAAAAACTCAGTTTCTACTGAAGAGCCTTGCAGAGTGAAGCAACTTCAATGCCAAGTACTTCTGAGGAGTACGTATGATTTGGCTTGTTCCTCTTTAGTGGTTTGTGGGATTATTTAATTTTTTTTTTTCTCAATTGGGTAGGAGTAGAGGAAACATTAGGATTCCTGCATTTTCTCCCTGTTTCTAACTTTGATGAGCTTTTGCAGAAGACCCAGTCTTGAGGCCTCCCTGAGGAGACTGCCTTGTCAGGGGGACTAGGAGGGTACATAATCATTCTGGAGACGAGCACATTAGGCTACCAGAGATGGGGCCATTTAATAATAATCAAACCTTACAACTGTCACAGGTAGAGTGTCTGGAAAACAGACCAAGAGGGAGATGTGCACACAGGATGATGAGAGATGCCTTTAGAATTTATATGTGCCAGGAGGGAAGGCAGCAGGTTTGAGAGAGGTTGGCCCACGCCTACCACAGGCCTCAGCTGATCCTACAGTGGGAAGCTCTTGAGCTGGGATAAGCCTTTCCATGGGGAGGGCATGGCCTTGAGTGAGGCAGGACTCTTCAGCCTCAGGGAATCTCCAGAGAGAAATTTCCCTTGTTCTAAATCCATTCTACCAAGCACCCTTCTGATTACATTTCCTTTTCCTCTGTATTTGTCTGATAGAAAAAGAATGTCCCACACAGGCAAAAGTCGGGAATAACTGAGAATTTTATCTTTATCGTACTTGTTTTTACCTCTGTATCATTCTAAAAGAGGATTTGAGGTGGCAATAGAGAGAAATACAACTTTTAAATTCTTAAATTGGCTACCACCTATTGACTACTACAATAAGGCTGTGTACTAGGCTAGTTTTACATAGATTATTTTATAAATCCTCAGAATAATCATGTGAGGTAGGTGTTATTAACTTATAGATAAGGATACAGATTCAAGAAGGTAAAGCACGTTGCCTTAGGTCATACAGTGAATGGCAATGCACAAGTTTGGACTGACTCCAAGTCCGTTGTTTTAACTACTCGGTCCCTTTGAAGATGATGATAGGACAGTGAGATAAAACCAGATGGGTAGGGCCCCTATCTCAAAAATGCATACCCTGCAGTCCTGCATAGTTGCTGGAGTAGGGCCCCAGAATTGATTCTGACTTCCTGGGGCTACAGCAGAAAAAGAAACATGATCAGAAACAAGATTCACCTCTTGAAGCACCTCTTCAGTAAAAGCAAAACTGTGAAGATAGAAGTTAGAATTGTGGTGACTTTTGTGGGGGGGATATTGACTGAGAGGGGCAAGAAGGAAGGGAGACCCTGGAGGCAGTGGTGTTCTACATTGTGAGCCAGAAGGTGGTTATGCAGTTGTGAGCACGTACGAACATTTTTCAAGTTGTACACTTAAGGCCTGTGCGCTTTGGTATGTGTATGCTATATATTTTTACTTCAGTAAAACAAAGTTACCAAAATTGGGTCAAAAATAAAACAACCCAGTTGATTAGGAGAAGGACACCTTTTCTGGTACTTGAAAAGCTAGAAAATTCCAAGAGCCTCATAAGGGGGACTCTGTGTGAGGTGGTAATGGCCATATTCCTTGACAGCTCCTACAGTAAGCTCACTACTGTCTTTCATGTGACTTTTCATTATTGTCCCTCAATAAGGGTGGATGGCACGATGCTAAAGAAGAATTCCGTGAGGGCTTTAGATGTCAGCAGTGGGGTTCCAGAACAGAGCTTTGTGTTCTCTCGCTGCTGTTTAATTGGCACTCACAGTGCTAGTGAGGGTTCCTGCGTGGGACTGCTCTCTCAGCTCTCTCCAAGGCTGTTCGGTGTATGGGGCTCCAACCCACCTGCACAGGGAAGCTGTTGGTGCACAGATGCAGAGGGCATAGGAAATTCAGTGGTTGGGAAACGTGGGTTCACTCGTCCTGCCCAAGGTCAGGTTGCAGACTGCAGTCCCTTCTATTCCCTCCCTTGAAATGACCCTTCCCTTATCTCACAGACTGTCTCCAGCCCCTAGACCTCTGCATTGCACAGCTCCAGGGAGCACCCCACAACTGTCCACATGGCCCCATTTCTCCTTACTCTCTCTCCTGGGAAGAAGAAGGCTTGCTGTTGAGGAAGGAAGGAAAGGCTCCATCGCCACGAGGCTGGGATGGTGGTTGGGCCCTTGGGGGAATCAGGAAGCCCAAAGGGGATTGTGGTCTGTGTGGCTGCCAGGCGAAAACACTCAGAACCAGCTAACTACTCTTGTGCCATCACTCTGAACCTTGATTATTATTAATCAACACTAGCCAGCCCTCAGCCTGTGGGTTTCATCAGAGCACAGGTCAACCTGGGCTCTGGAGTCTATTGACCTGAATTTTAATTTGGTCAATTTTATTAATCTTTTCTCTCTCTCTCTCTCTCTCTTTTTTCTTTTTTTTTTTTTTTTTTTTGGTATTAATCTTTTCAAAGGACCAAATTGGGTTTTGCTGACTTTCTCCATTGTTTTTATATGAGTATACTAATTCATGTATATCTACACATCCATAATTTTTACTATATATATTCAGTTGTACCTGTATTAACCCATTTCCTATTGGCCCCGAGAACACACCAGTGACACTTACGGCTGCAGCATGTACCTGAAATAACTCACAGATTACAGTCCTAACCTCCCCCCCAGATATTGCCATGAAATATCTCACTTTTGTTATTATTTTTGCATTGCTCTAGTATATTGATAGTCTTTGAAAACAAATTATATCATTCTGTTTTTAGTACTGGTATTTCCATGTACAAAATATAGTAATTCTTGATTGCTGAAAATGCCAAATCCTACAAAACATAACATTCCTACATGTGAAAAAAATTATTAAATACCGATCATCATATACATTTCTGTTACATTAGGATTAGAGACACATTTTGTTTATTTTTTTATTTTTTTATTTTTTTGCTTTTTGGTATGTGGGTAGCTCCCTGACCAGGAATCGAACCCAGGCCGCAGCGCTGACAGCGCCAATGCCGCAGCCTTAAGCCACTACACCATCAGGGAGCTCCCAAGACATGTTTTGTTTAGAAATAACTCAAGAACAGTTTTTATATTTTATTTTCACACTGAAAACCAGACAAGATTTGCTTCAGCGTCCAAGAACGTGTCTATGTAAAATTAAATGAGCGTGGCAGCGAGCTGTACTTCTTTTTTTTTAAATGAGAAATGGGTTAAACTAAACACAGGTTCTACGGATGTCTCCAACCCTAATTTAGTTCTACATGATTTATTCTAGCTTTCTCCCTTACTTATCTGTAACTTCACACTCCAACAGTGAGTCTGGCTCCCACTATATGCCATCTATTTACTTATTTGTTCCATCCAGTATACATGGGTAGCTGTTTCAGAACTGTTAAGCCATACCCTCATGGGAAACAACTTTACCAATTAAAATACAGTGCTTATGTACAGTTCCTTTTGCCTTTCATCTTATAGTCTCCATTCATTTCCAAAGTCATTTGGAACGTTTGGTTCCAAAGCTGCCTTCTTTGTGTCTATGAGCTCTTTTGAATACTTATGCTCCAGTGGTGTGGTATCAAAGTGCTCGCAGCCTGCCCAAAGTGTGCCTTCAAGATTCCCCAGGTCTTGTTTCTTCCAGCAATCCCCTCTAGACCTCCCTGATCACAGTCTTCCTTCCTCTGAAATCCCAGAAGCCCTTGTCTAACGATTTCCTGGCAAACACCTCTAATGTTTTAGCATTTGCGTTTATTATGCAACTCCTGCACTTTTAACAACTCGCTTTTAATGTTGGTTTTTTTCCCTAACTTTTTTTTATTTTTAATAGACTTTTTAGAACAGCTTTTGATTTATAGAAACATTGTGAGGATATAGGGTTCTCATATATCTCCCACACTTAGTTTCCTATATTATTACCTGTTAGTGTGCTGTCTCCCTCTTGACTATTTCTATGCACTTACATACACATCACATACTTCTAGAAACAGTTATGTTTTGTATGCCTCAATCTTCTTCTCAGAGCTTAGCTCAGTGCTCTGCAGAGAAACCACCATTTAACACAGACCAAGTCATGTGGAGCCAAACCAAAGTGAGTCCTCATTCTTCATCCAGAAAGATGGGATGTGTTGATACCTCCTTTTTGTCCTTGTGGAAACTGGAAACTCTCCCAAGAGTGAACTTGATAGGGAAGACAGACAGTAAGAGAGAGAGAGAGAGAGAGAGAGAGAGAGAGAGAGAGAGAGAGAAAGGAAGGAAGGAAGGAAGGAAGGAAGAAAGAAAGAGAAGATGCCTGTCGCATCCCACATGACACAGGTGGTGGATGAATGAGAAGGGCGGTGCAAGGCGAATACATACAGCAGTCAAAAATAAGTTTCAATGGAGTTCCCTGGTGGTGCAGTGGCTTAGGCTTCGGCGCTGTCAATGCTGCAACCTGGGTTTGATTCCCAGCCAGGGAACTACCCACATGAAAAACAAAACAAAAAGAAAAAAAAGTTTCAAGCAGGGCCAAGGGGCTCCAGCCTCAGGGACTGAAAAAAGCCCTGAATCGGCTCCCCATGTAGCTTTTATTGGTGAGCATACAAGGCATGTAAGGCGTGTATGGGGAAGTAAAAACCTTCCTCTTTCCCAGACCTGAGATTATCACACCTTAAGGCTGTTCCCGAAAGTCCCCATTGTGTTCCAGCACATATTATGCCTTTACACAAACATATATATCCCCAAGGCAAGGTGTACATTAAAGGAGGGAATGGTTGAGCTCATTCCATCAGATCAAGGAGGAAATGGTTGAACTCATCCCATCAAATCTCAGGCTAAACTGCAGTGGGAAGCAAGGCAGCCAGGGTGCAAGGGATTAACCTCAGAGAGGGTGAGGGGCTGTGCCTTACCTCTGTAGAGCCCAAGCTCTCTCCTAATGGCCCCTATGCGACTATGCCTGTCTTAGGTTGTTCCTCCCTTGAGGAATCTTACCCATCATTGACTAACCAGCCATCCTCCAGGGCCATACACGGTGATGTGAGGTATTCTATGCCCCGTGGCCTCCATGCTTAGCTCCTGCCTTAGGAAGTCATGGGGAATGCATGAGGGGACAAACAGTTTGGCAGTTGTAATGCAACAGATGCTGGAATCTGTTATTAATAGATGCTAGTCACCAGCTGCATACAGCTTTGTGATTCTCTCTGAGAACAGAAGTTATTCAATAAATGAGCTGTTTTCATTTGAGCCCAGGAACAAATTGCTGCCAAAGGAGCTCTATCCTACAAACATTTATTGAACCACCAGGTGGCTATGGGAAGTCAGGACTATCCCTTGAATCTATAAAACACAGTGTCATTGAGCAGGGAAGGCAGGAGGTAAGAAGGAGCAACAAATTTGGGGAGGAAGATGTTGGGTTCTCCTTGGGACTGGTTGAATGTGAATGGGTCATCCAGGTAGAGATGTCCAGCAGGTACCTGAGAATAAAGATCTGTCACTGAGAGAGAGAGAGAGAATACAAATTGGTATTTGTACAGTGAGCTGAAAGAATCCCATAGTAGAGATCCAGAGGAAGCATGTGGGTACCTGACCTTTAACTCATCACATGTCTTCTCTCAGATAATTCATGGCATTTGTACAGCAGTTGCCTAGCTGGTTTTTACAAAAATTCTTGGAAATAGATAATGATGGAACATTTCTATGGACGCTCTGTGCTGGCCATTTGTCTGTTTTAAGTGATATCTAAATATGAAACAAGGATGCTTATCTTAAAGTTTCAAAGGTTTTTGATGCCATAGAAGTGGAATGGCAGGCTTCTGAAAGACAGATAAGTCACCAGAGAGAACCCAAGAGGAGTCTTCTGAGGCAGCTCTTTATCGCCAGGGCTCAACACAGTGCCTGACACAGTAGAGACCCTGTAAGCATTCAGCAAATACCCCGGAAACGAGGTGAGAAGAATGGAACTACGAACCCATAAAGGCTCATTCTTTCACAGTCTCAGTGTCCTTATTCTGTGCACATGTGGAAAATCAGAGGTAGTCCTCAGATAGGGAGTAGGGACTTAACAGATGGCCCCCAAACAGGCTCAGGCTTAGAAACAGGACAAGGTAATGCAATCTCTCTGGGCAGAGGGAGCTGATGCTATGCAGACAAACAGACATGCAGACATGCTGACAGGTGCCCCCTACCACTCAGACAAGAAGCTGGTTTAGGGCCATTCATGACCCAGCCCAGTGACTGTGCTAAGTGGCCAGAGAGAAATGAATCAGGGCAAGGGTGTCCTTCCAGAAGTTAACCACACAGATATCCGGACAGCCTGGAGCAGTGTCTGCAGGCTCAGGGCAGAGGGAAGAGCCTCAGGGGGGAGGAATCAGGGGCTGATAGTTCCGTGCCATCCTCATCTGAGGCTCAATCTCTAGGGGTGAGCCTGAGTGGGACACGGATGCCTCAGGTCAGGGCTGCCCTGGGCAGAAAGGAGAATCTTGAGAGCCCATTCCCAGGCAAGGGCCAGCAATGCCACCTGCACTGCCAGCACCGACCCTCCACAGTCCCAAGTATGAGTGTCCTTGCCTGGAAGCCACCTCTCTCTTCAAACTCAGAGAGCTGGAGAAGGGGGAGCAGGTCAAGGTTGGGGACTCACTCAAGCTGACTTTTAACTAGACTCCAAAATTAGGTTCCCAAATGCACATCTTGTGATCTGTTTGTTTCCTATCTTGTGAGCGTTTGAGTGGGTGGGTGGTGGGTAGTGATTTAGTATTTGTTTCCTTTTAGT
The DNA here is from genome assembly GCA_004026885.1 of Lyroderma lyra. Lineage (NCBI taxonomy): Eukaryota > Metazoa > Chordata > Mammalia > Chiroptera > Megadermatidae > Lyroderma > Lyroderma lyra. The sequence goes on along the minus strand of PVJL010000063.1, from coordinate 40,960 downwards.
TTCTCATTAAGAAATTTTGTCCACTTGTTTGTTGTGGATGGTTGGTGGTGGTGATTAATTGTTTTTGAAAAATCCTATCCTTGCTCCTGCCCTGGCCCTGTCTGCTAGAGAGGTTCCAGAGCAGAGTCTGCAGGGACTGGCTGTTCAGCAGGTCTTCCCTGGTACATGGTAAAGTTCACAACAGGTCTAGGTTGTTTCTCTGCTTCAGTTTCAGAAACTGAATTTTATCAGTTCACCCAGGGTTATCAGGTAATCTGCTACCCCAAAGTACAAAACACTGATTCATAAGGCCTGTTTATTAATTTATGTGGAGCAGAGCAACTGCTGTGTAGGCCAAATCTAGTGTCTTCTCCGGAGGGAAAACCTCAAGAATTAGGATGAGTGGGTTATTAGGCAATTGTGGAGTTCCAGCAAAGGAACTGGGAGGTCTTAAAGGCTGTTTTACTTAAGCTGTGATGGGCCAGGAATTGCCCTTGTCTGCTGAAAATCTTTGTAGAATAATAGGCCACTACAGCTGCATAAAAATATAATAGTTGACAGGCAGAAACCACTTTCACTCCAGCTGGCCACAGTGTGCCCTGTCTGTGGGGAGTGCTGAAGAAACAGCTAATAAAAACCTCTCCTTCCTCTAAAACTGACTCATGTGTGCTCTGAAGACCAGCAGCCCAGGCATCACTGGGGATCTTGATAGAAATGCAGAGTCACAGGCCCCCACCCAAACCTTCTGTGTTGGAATCTGTATTTTAACATGTTCTCAGTATATTCAGTGTACATTAAAATTTAAGAAGCGCTGGGCTAGAGTCTAGGCTCCATGTAGATCTCAAAATCTACTTCAGACGGATTCATCTCAACACCTGCAAGAAACCTTGCCTGTCCTTTAATGAAGTCAACATGAAATGAGTTGGGAGCAGGGAGGGGGCACATTGGGCTCAACAAAACTACCTCCTATCCCCAAATTCTCTTTCCCTTTGGAGCTCTCTGCTGCCATTGCCTACCCTAACTCTTGCCTTTGACTTTATTACAGAAGCCAGTGGGTGTCTTCAAATGCTTCCTTGTTTCAACCCAGTCTCAGAAGCAGTAATCAATCTTATGATGTTTGGAGATGGTTTATCATGATTTCATTTTAGGTTGGCTGCTTCTATTGCCTGGTTGGAGGTGGGGGCCTTTCAGTTAAGTTAACTCTGGGAGATAGTTATCCCAGCCACACTACACCTAGTGACTTTGTCTTTATATTTTGGGATCTTTTATTCTGTGCCTGTGGCATCAGATTCAGTTATAACATGGACTCAAACTTTCCTAAGATGGGCATGATTATAAGGTCCAGGCTTATAGCCTGGCAATAAGTCATTCTACTTTGGGCAAAGAGTTTCAACTGCCTGCTAGACAGTGTTTCAGTATTTCAACACTTGAGATGTAGTGAAAGGTGGTTTTAAGACAAAAGATCTTAAAGATATGAAGCTAGGCTATGCCATTTAAAGGCTGTGCCACTTGGAACCAATTAGTTTGTATTCTTTGCATTTCTAGTTATTCGTCTATAAAATGGGCATACTACTTATTTCAGAGAGTTGTTGGGAGATGAAAATAATATGACACATTCAAGCACTCAGGAACTGGACAGGGTTGGGGCTCAGTGAATGTTAGTGGACTGACACCTGGGAGCCCTGCGGCTTTCCCGGCCATTTAGGAACTGGCTGAGATGAACCGGAGGGAGCCAGGCCAGCCGTCACAGATGTAACACCGAACAGTTGCCTCCTTGTCTAAGAAATAGAACTTTTGGCAGTATCATTTTCCAAACCAAGGGAAAAAATCTGTCTACTTGGCTATATTAAGCTGAAGAAACCAAAAGGTTTCTGATGATACGGTATTTTTCCTGAACACTGGATTTGCTGACTTGGGATTTAGATTTAATTATCTGTTTGCAAGTTTTCTCTTTACACATTTGTTCATTTTCCCCATTTACATCAGCAGCTACCCAGCACTTCACAATGTTCTTTCAAAGTCCTCTTTTAAGCCTTTCCTTATAAAACAAAATCTTTAATTTAGGCAGTGTTTGGCCATGTCGCACACAGTTTATTAGAAGGTTAAGACGCCAGATTTATACCATAGAGGAAGGGAAACTCAGATATAAGCAAAAGAGTTGCCAGCAGCAGATGTTGAAAGGAGGAAGATAAAAAATAAGAAAAACAAAATTGTCTCACTGACTTTTTAAAAACAAAGTTAATATAGTTCTTTTAATTTAATAAGTCTCCTCCTCAAAGATAGGTACACATTCTGAGAATTTAAGGAAATCAGCTGTCTTGCAGGGACAGTAGGAGTGTACTGTAATTCTGTCAAACATGTACTTAAATTTCTGGAGCGTACTACAAAGCCTTACTTGTGGAATTACCTAAGATTCCCTCCTCAACATGAATATGAATCCAAATTTTGAAATGAAATGCAATCTGAAATGATCCCCCAAATATTGAATCTTCTCAAATTGTCCCACTTGGTTGGTCCCTAAATCTCTTTAATAAGATTTCTGTCTTGGGGAGAAGTCTGTGGAGCAACCTACAAGGTCTGACAAGTTTGCAAATTCATCTTAGAAAAAGTGCCATGTACCTCAATGCTGAATATCAATATGATCACTTTCAAAGTACTCCCCTTGGAAAGCTGTGCACTGATGCCAGTGCCTAGTCCACCCTTAAAGCAGTTTTGGAACTCTTTTTCTGGAATGGCCATCAGAGCTGTCATCATCGCATGACCCTTGATGAATGTCATCAAAATGTCTTCCTTTCAATATTTTCTTTATCTTCAGGTAAAGAAAAAAGTCATTGGGGATCAGATCAGGTGAGTAAGAAGAGTGTTCCAATACAGTGATTAATTTACTGACTAAAAACTCTCTCACAGACAGTGCTGTGTGAGCTGGTGCATTGTCGTGATACAAGAGCCGTGAGTAGTTGGTGAAAAGTTCAGGGGTTTTTTATCATTTTCATGCAGCCTTTTCAGCACCTCCAAATAGTAAACTTGGTTGACTGTTCAGTTGGTACAAATTCATAATGAACAATCCCTCTGATATCAAAAAAAGTTAGCAACGTCATTTTGATTCTTGATTTGGACTGATGGAATATTTTGGTTGTGGAGAACTGGCTGACTTCCATTGTGCACTTAGAAGCTTTGTTTCAGGGTCATATTGGTATACCCCTGTTTCATCACCAATGCTAACATGGCCCAAAACATGGTCTTGCCTCTCCACAAGATCTTGACAAACTTCAACTCTCCTTGGCTTTTGTTCATTAGTGAGCTCCTTTGGGACCATTTTTGTACAAACCTTTCCCATGGCAACATTTTCAGTTAATATTTTCTTAACTGTTTCTCTATGGATGTTTACTTGGCCTGCTATGCTTCTTACAGTCAGCCAATAATTTCAATACACAATTCAACAAACCTTTGCAATGTTTTCATCAGTTCTGCTTGTTTGTGGCCACCCTGACCTCTCTTCATCAGTGACTCTTTCTCTCCCCTCAGAAAAACGTTTAATCCATTTGTACACTGCCGTTTTCTTCATGGCATTATCCCCATAAACTTGGACTAACATGTCCCTGATTTCACTTCCACTCTTGACAAGTTTAACAAGAAATTTAATGTTGGTTCATTGCTCTAATTCAAGCTCCAACTTTCTTGTGACGGCACAGTAAAACACACAACAACAATGAACACCACTCAGCAAGACACTGACACACATTGACACAAACACAGCTGTGAGACACAGATATGCCAAGGTTATGACACCTTACAGAGTTGTTCGTACAGTGCTGCCAGCATAAGCGCACAGTGGCAAGTTTGTGAACTTGCATGCAGTCAGTCTGTCATGGTTAGATTTGTGAAGAGGCAGTATAGTGGCATTGTTTAGGGCCTGGTTCAGAAGCTAGATTACCTAGGTTTGAATTGTTGTTGTCACGACTTATGCATCCTGGGGCAAGTTCCTTAAATTATTAAATATTTTTTGAAAATATGCACTTTTTTATAAGCTGCATACATTTCAACAAAAAATGGTGGGAATGCTGATTTGTTATTTAAATTACTGAAAGTATTTATTACAAGAAGATAGCCTTTCCCATATTAAAAAGAAAATGTATGACTGAAAACTGGGTTAAACCAATCTCCAGGTCCTTATCAAATCAGGTATCAATAAAGGAAAAGATATCTTGGAACTTAAAATTAAGAAAGACTATACACCATTTAAATGGGAGGGAAAGAGAAAAAAAAAAAAAGCCAAAGTAACCAAAATAAAGTCGAAATAATTGTTTACATTTTTAGTCTTTAATGAAGCACATAAAACCGAACTATTTAATATATTTCTGTATGACCTTTCTGTGAAATTCAGATTGCAGCGTATCATTTACATTTCTTGTATCTTTCTTCTGATCACCTGCACCTTTTGCACAGTTCTTGAAAACAACATCATCATCCCACCTTTTAACCCTGAAGCGGGCCTGAGGCTGCGATGGGCCAGCGAGTTTAAGGAGAATGTTTTCCACACGAATCCTTTCTTCTTCTGCTTTCTGCTTTTGTGCCTTCCCACTCTTCAGCTCTTGCTTTTTAAATTTTTTTCCGGTTCTGCAAAAAGGGCTGCAGTATTGTCATCACTCCCCTCTTCAAAATCTTCATCTTCCTTGTCTGTTAGGGGATCATGTGTGTCGAGGTTGGCAGCAGGAATCTGGTGGAACCCAGGCTTCTTTGACGCTGACAACGACGAGGTTGTACGCTCTCCGTTTGGGCGATCTTTTATTTCCTCTTGCAGCAGCGCTCTCTCTCCCCCAGCTATTGCCTGAAGTCACAGTTCCTCCCCAGGGGCATCCTGAGTGGTCTGTCTGTATTTTATCGTTGTGTGAGGGAGTAGGGCTCTGCTTGAATACTGCTTTGAGAGTTGGCTCAAATCACCCTCTCTTTCTCTCCCATCTCTTGCAGGTTCAAAAGTGGGTCTAGCTGCTGTTGTCATCTTTTATGGTTGGCCCAGTTCCGGTGCAGCAGTTTCCTCTGAAAATCATTCAGACTCCATTAGGACTCTTGGCTCCCAGAATACTTTGAGTTCCTTAAATTCTTACAGTGACAGTTTTCACACCTGGAAAGTGGGAATAATATTAATTGTTACTGTAAGCACTGTTTTGAAGATTATATAAGCCAATACTGTAAAGGGTTAGAATTATTCCTGACATACAATAGATGCTTAATAATCTTAGCTATTGTCATTCAGCTCTAATAGCAAGGATGTTCCCAGCCCAATAGACTAAGCTCTTTTCCATCATTAATTGGCTAGACTGGTGATGAATTGGGACAGATAGTATACGTACAGTGTATTAGACTGCAACAATATGTGGCTATCACATTATCCATGGAAAAGAGAGAAATATGGAATACTATTACAGTTAGCTAGTACATGGCAAAACTAGATTTTGAACCTAGATCTCTCTGTTCCAAAGGCCAATCTGTTCCCATTGAACCCTGCTGAACATTCAGCATGTGTTGACAATGTGCAGTGGCTGTTAAGGTAGTGAATGTGGTGGTAGACAGACAGATGAGGTTCGTAAAGGCCATAGCCTCTAAAACAGGAATGGTGGCTCTGCTCCATCTGGACTAGTCAAATCATGCTTCCAAAAGTGGCCAGTGGGTGGAAGACATGCAATCGTGCCCTGTGGTGGCCTTTAAAAGGGATTAGGATATTTGGTCTGAAGAAGAGAAGACAGCTGTGGACATGAGAGAGGAGTCCTCAAGCAATAACCAATTTATAGAAAGTAGCGGGAGAGTATTCAGTTGACTAGAGGTAAAACTTTCTACCAATCTGAACTGTTTTGGTAAGTGGTAGATTTGCTTTCATTGCAAAGGTTAAGGAGACACTGGATAACCACTTGATGGGATGAAGTAGTGAGATTTTGTTCAATGAACTCAACATACATTTATTAAATACCTATTATAGGTCAGATTTGGTACATGTGTTAAAGTTCCTCCCAAACTTGAATTTCTGTTATGAAACTAGTTTTATTTTGCCCAGGTAGGACTAAATAGAACCTCATATCCTGCTCAATACTCCAATTAGATTACTATACTCATTGACATAAATATTATTGTAATTGATTTTTAAGTTAATTATTCTCCTTTCCTTTACCACTTGCTATAAAATAGGGGCAAACTCTTCCATATTAACCTGGATATTGCTCTTGTTTCATGTTCTCTATGTGAGCTTCCTTTTAGCACAGGAGAAACAAAAAATAATTTAGTCAGCAGTGTTAGGACAGATGCTGAAGGTTTCCAAGTACATATTTTAGGGGGAAAATGCAAAATAAAACGGAAAATAGTACCAACCCCAAATATATGAGCTGACAGTCCACCTCCGTTCTCTGGAGATCATCCTGTTCCAATGAGCAGAGCTCCACATTTTTATTTTATGATTCTGGTCCTAAAGTGATTGCCCTAGGCTAAGGATTCCAAGGTGAAGAAAGTGGATACAGCTTGTCTGTCAGAGCTGTGGTCAGAGCTGACTGTAGGTTAGAATGGCTTCTGCCATGATTTACCGAAGCATATGCCAGCATTGGAAAGCATTTGAAAAGACTTTATCTATGTTTTCTAACTCTGCCTCTCAACTCATAAAACCTCAATCAATATTTGCTGAAGTTATAGGATGGCAGAAAGTTGAAACAGTGGGCAAAGTAACAGGGGAAAACTTAGGAGTTGAAATTTAACTTTGGGCAAGTCGTTTGTCCTGTTCACTGAAAAGACCTGGGCTCTGAGAACGGCGATGACCTAGGATTGTGGTTTTCAAACACAGGTCACAGCCCAATGAGAAATCAATTGAATAGGTTGAAATCAGCATTTTAAAAATTAAATTTCAGATTGTTTTGCACACAGCAAGGGTATTATTTCATAAAACCTTTGTTTCAGTTTTATGTGAATACACACACACATACACACACACACACACGTGTATACTGAGTTGTGAAGTACAATGGACATTGCATCATGGAGTGCAGTAAAAAAATGTTTGAGAAATGCTGACGCAAGACACCCCACTTAATATTTAGGCCACAAATAGAATCCCAGAAAGAACAAATGGTTTTGTATCCTCTATTACTGAGTTGACTGATTGACATATTTTTAAAAATCATAATAAAATATATATAACATAAATAGATTAATATTTTAAATGAAAGGGACAAAATCCAAAGGCCTTTTCCTAAAAACTGAAAGCTCCCACCCCCAACTTGCATCATCTCGTAGGTTCGGGTTTACAATGCTTCATACCCACACACCCACTCCCTTTTTTCCTCCTATGATCGTGGTCTGTAACTAAGGTAAGAGGTGTACGTTTTGGCTCTGAAAAAACAACAGGTAAGCATAAAGATGAACTAGAATTGAAATGGGCACATAACTTGGAAAAAGATTTAGAGAAATCCAAGTGTGCCTTGGTGAGCATACTTAAAGTCTTAACCTTTCTTTTCAGAGCTGAGCATTCGGCTGTCACAGACCTTGACTCACTTTTACAAGTATTTTTGCTTGTGTTTAACATTTGCAACTTGTTTGTTTGTTTGTTTGTTTGTTTTTTTGTTTTGTTCTTGGTATGTGGGCAGCTCCCCGGCTGGGAATCGAACCCAGGCCGCAGCGCTGACAGCGCCAGCACCAAAGCCTTAAGCCACTACACCACCAGGGAACTCCCTTGGTTGTTTGTTCTTTAAGTATAAATTGTTTCCTCAGTAACATTGTTTCCTTTTTCAGGGGTACAGACTGATTTCATTTCTCTTTACATGTCTGCCCGACACATAACACTACTCAATAAATGTCAATAATGATGGTAATTATCTTTTCTTCCCAGACATTACCAATGACTGAGTCATTTTTTTTCTGGAATCAGGTCATTCAAAAGCCGCTGAAAACAACATTCCTTTCCTTGAGCAATAACCTCATTGATAATTGATTAGAACTCTTCAGTTTCCAGGTTTCTCCCCCTCAACGCCACATTTACTCACTTGGCGTGGGCTCTGAACTAGCAGCACCTTATATTCGTTTAACCATGTGGTTTAAGGAGCTCCTCTACTTTTTAATTAACTTGTGAGGAAATAAAGGGATGCCACCTCCATGTGGCCAGTGGGGTAACTGAGGCACAGAGCCATTAATTAACTAAGCTCATGGTTCTGCAGCATAGTTAATGACAGCACTGGGACCAGTAGCTGACTTCTGGGCTGATTTCACTGTATCATTGGCTTCTGTGGTTTATTTTTTTTCTGCAATTTCTCCCACACCAAATAGCTTTCAGCTTCAGGTAAATAAAAATATGAGAGGAAGGGAGAATTTTGCAGGTGATGACTATACACTCTCTTCCACCAGTAATTCCCCTGAAGTAGCTATCAGATATTTCCATAGAGTAGAATTTTTAATGCATGCCACAGGCTCATTCTCACTTCACAGTCTTGTGGCAAGCCTTTCTCCTTGGCTGAACGCCTTATTTTTTCCTCTAAATCAACCTAAATCCTACACAGGTTTTCCCTGCTATCCAAAGGTGGAGCGTTCCTACGAAATCTTTTGTAAGCTGCAACGGTGTAAAAGAAGAAGCAATTACCATTGACTTGTATGGAAAAAATTAGCAGTGTTCTCAGACCCAAAAAATAACCCACCAAGTCATACCAAACACACTTAATTACGTCCAACACACTTAGATTTACCCTAAGCATAGCACCCTTATGAGCTCTCTTTGATAGCAAGATGTGTCAATTGTTATGAGCTCACATTGTTAGCACGATGTGTCCTAAGGCATTAGGCTTTTCTGATGCCTTAGGACACATCCTGCTAACAATGCACAAAATAAAACGAGATAAAGTACAAATGCTCTTAGACACAGTTGAAAGCTATGGCAGCTTGATGCCAAGATGCCGAGTGTCATTCTGGGGAAGGAGCTTTATGGGGGCGCTCTCGCTACTTGGGGTGTTTGCTGCCACTACATTGGCTTGCTGCTGCAAAACAAATACTGATCACCCCTCTCCCCTTTCCACCTTTTTCCATAAAAGCAAAAATCATCTTTGGATTTCCTTCAGCTATTGAAAACAGACACTAATGTAGGTCTTCCATAAAAGCAAAGAGGAAGAAGGCAAACTTTCCAAAATCGAGAAATACCTGCACTGGCCTATAGATGTCTTTCATGTTACTGTCCCGACTGACCCTGTACTATTTACACAGACTGACTCAACAAATGCTCACCAAAAGTCTATTACTGTTACCTGAATAAGGTCCAGCTGCTTGCCATTGGTAAGCCAATAATTGAGAGAAAATGTTGGTGGAAAGAAAAGCAGGCTTATTCAAAATGCCAGCATTTTGGGAGAGTGGTATACTTCTGTCCCCAAAAGCCATCTCCTCTCTCGTAGGACAGCCAGAAGGTTTATAGGCCTGTAGGAAGAAGCAAAACAAAGGGAAAGGTGAGTTAGTCATGCGACTTGTCCAGGTGAACATCTCCTGGGGTCCATTTTGTTCCAAAATGGTTATCTTGAACCTGGTCTTAGGGTTGATTCATATGTCATTTGACAGAGAATCTCAGTCCAGAATTGCAGCCTGGTTGCTGGTGTCTGGATGGCTGGGCTGACTCAGTTTCTTGCAAGTTAGTGTTCTGTGATTAACTAGATTAATGTGGTATGCATGTAGCCTTGAGAAAAACAGGTCCATTAAGCTGGCAGGAGGGGAGGAAGCAAAGCAAAGAAAAAAGTTTTAAGCTAAATTACACTGTTGAATCAAGCTAAACTTACAATGTTAAATCTTGAAAATAGAAAATACAGTGTCACCCTTAAACTGTCTGCCAATTTACTGTCTGTTTTTAGGAGCTTGCACTATCCTTATCTGATTTAAACTCACAGTAATTCTGCAAGGCTGTTATTTTTATTTCCATTTTAGAGCTGATACAACCTAGGCTCAAGAAAGTTGAGAACTCTAGTTCTTAGACTCCAGGCTTTGTGTTCTTTCCCTAGTCCTCAAGGTTCCTGGATTTGTTGTTTTTTTGGGTTTTTTTTTCCCTTCCTTTTTCTTCTGTTTATTCCTCTCCAAACTCCAGTTTCCTTTATGCAAAATTTTAGCATACATGTTTTTATTTCTGTGTACCTTTTGGAAGAATTTTAGTTCTAATGTAATGGAAGTCTTATGTAACAGTCTGTGGAAGTTTGGAATTTGAGTAATATCTATTTCAGTTATAGTTTAAATAAAGTTTACCAAAAACTTATTTCATTGCAAACATTATGATGACTCCATACTGGGAGGCATCCAGAGTGGGAACTAATGTTATGTAATAATGCAACAATGGCAACAAAAATCCGATTTAAAAAAATAAAATCTTTTGAACTGTTAAAAGGCAAAATTCAAGGAAATAAAATTGAAGATCTAATTGGCTTTCTAAAGCAATTCCTGAATTGGGCAGTATCCCATCTAGCAATTAGAAGGGTGCTCTGAGGGGCTGTACAAAACAAAAAGTTTTTATAGGAAGAAGTGTGGATAAAGGAGCTATTAAAAGAAAGGATTATTCGGAGTGGGACATCTTTTGTGGGTGTGAGAGAAGAAAGGGTTTTATCATGTAGATTGCCTCTTCGGTGGGGCACAGAGAGAGCCCACGTGACAGATTAGTCCAGACTGGCTGATTAAGATTACATTTCTGGGAGAGGTTGAAAGTGCAATTAGATCAGATATTAAATCTAGGTTTGATATCATGAGCTTTTAGCATGGGTGACACTATTTTGGGTCTGTGTTTTATATGGAATTCCAGACAAAGCAAAATTGCTTCTTAGTATGTATAGGTTCTGCAACAAGGCAAGACAAATTTATTTTAGTCTACTGAAATTGCAGGTAGATCCTGCAAAGGACTTAGGGAGAAAGGGATAGTAAAGGGAATTTAATCGCATACTGTCTGTTATTACTAATAAAAGCATGCAAATAAAAATATAATTGACACACTCTTTAATGTAGTGTTCTCTTTATCGTTTAATTTCAGTGAACGTAAATTTTTTTAATGTGGGTTTTCATAGGTTCCATCCTGACCACCTCCTAAGCCCATTTTTTCCACTTGCTTGTGAGATTTACACCAGGACACTAGCATTGTTTGTTTGTATTTTTAAGATTCCACCAGTCAAGGAAAGGAAGAGGGGTCTCAACAGGTCTCCTGTCAGAATTTCAAGGTGACCCCCACACAGCTAACCCATATCCACCTCATTCCTCTCTTTAACTTTTCCTGTGTAGACCCACCAAAGTGCAGACATAGTCCTGCTTATAGTTTTTGTAACAGTTCTCCTTAGGGAAAGATTTTAAGAAACTGGGGGAAAGCAAAGGAAGCGGGTAGGCCTTTTGTATTTCCTGTATTTTAGCGCAAAATAAGAGCAAGAGCAGGAAGATTGGCACTTTTAAAGTACTGTTCTGCGTCCCTCTGGGCTCTGACCTTGAAAGAGCTTTATCTGTATCCCTTTTACAGCCCAGGTCGTTTCTTCGCTTTGTAGCTATCTGTAAACTTGTCTAATCTCCTCACTGGACCATAGGTTACCAACCAGAGGCAGGTAGAGGGTGTGAATGTTTGGAAAGGGTTTAAAAGTGACAAGAATTCAATTTTATTTATTATGTATTGCACAATCCTATAGTAATAATAGCAATAAACATGAAAGTTCATCTACAATTCTATGCTAATAAATCACTTTTTGTATTTTCCTTTCTTTTCCCTCATGCATTAAACATTAGGCAAAGCACTGTGCCAGTCTTGGTTCATGTGCAGCTTTTCCACATCCTAAATACAAATTTGCATTTTGTTTTTAACCCTTTCCTTTTGCTTATCCTAAGTATTTTTGAGACTGCAAAATATATATGCACAATATGCCTTTAGTGGCTATTTAATACTCCACAAAGTTCATACGCTGTAAGGAACTGTTCTAAGTGTAAGAATCCACCATTTAGGAGTAAAGACTAACACGCTTTGACCTTGCACTGCCAGGCCTGTGATCGATTACGGTTAGACAGAGGGCTCTGGGTTGCAGAGCTGTGGACCGAACCCCAGCTTAAAGGGGCGAGGCGAAAAACTGTGCCAATCACGCCATACCTCCACCCCCAGCACCTGCAGTCTTGGCGCCTTTTTCTCTCGTCCCGCCCCACCCCTCGTTTTTGAGGCGGGCCCTCGTCTGGATGCGTGCGCACCCTTCGCCGGGGGCGATCCAATTCCTGAGCACCTCCTTAGGTGTACGTGACGCCGGACGTGACGCAAAGCCCGCGGGGGGTCGAAAGAAGGCAGGGCCAGACTATAAACAGCTGGCGGGGGAAGGCCATACCCGCAAAGGGCATCGGCTTCGGCGGGTGGAAGTTTGAGTGACTGTGGACCGAGGAGGAGCCCGTGTGAGTGATGTGCCGCTGTTAGGACACCGCCGACCCTCCTGTCTTCCTCTCATCCTTCAGGGCTGGTCTGGGCGGTCTGCGGTTCAGCCCCACCGGTGCTTTTCAGCAGTCTAGGGAGCTGCAAGGAGGCTGCTGCGCCTCCAAGTGGAACGGGTGGGATGGAGCGCGGCCCGCGTGCAGGTGGGGAAGGGGCCGCGAGGAGCGAGCTGCAGGTGCCGTAGAGTGAGACGGACTGTCCTTTCCTTCTCTTCCTTTTCTGCGCTCCGATGATGATATCGGTCCCCGAGCGGCGAGCGGTTTCCCTGTTAGGGTTTGTGAGGGCGAGATGAGGGGTTCCCAACTGTCGCTCTGAGTCCCGCCATTCTGCTTCCGGCTCCTCAGGTCACCCCGATCCCTTGTCCTTACTAGCTCGCCATTAAAAGATGCAGATTCTCTTGGGACAGCCCTAGGCCGCTGGCTCGGAAGCGAGTTGTCCGCCCAGCGAAGGGCAAGCCATGCTGCTGGAGCATTGGCCCGCTCTGCCGCGAGCACGTGGCTGCTCTAGGAAGTGTCCCCAGGGAACGGCTGTGGGGGTGCGTGGGTCACCTTGAGCTCGTAGTCCTTAGTTTCCTCGGGCTTGCCTCGGGCGGTCGTCTCAGTGCTGAAAGGGACAAAGCTGAATTCAGTTACAAATGTGTCCTGGGCATTTCTGTAAACTGTGCATATGAACTCTGGTGTAACCTGATCTGTCTTGCCGCTCACTGTCTTTTGGCCCTGTGTGTGGATTCGTAGTTTTCCGAAGACAGAAGCCGACTGAACACCTCAGTTTCAGTTAATGCTTTAAGAATATTCTAGGCTTTATAGGCTTACCTCACTATAAGATGGGAGATCATGGCAATAAGACTTTACTTTGAAAGCGTGGTCTAGAGGCTAAGTAAAGGCTATTTGGATTGGAATCGGATTGCACCTTCAGGAAATTAGCGATATGGTCAAGGGTCTGTATTGAATTGACAAACGCCTTGGCGGCCTATTGTGTCGCTGTCTCTGGTGGACAGCTCACTAACATGGTAATGGGGAGAGGGAGTAAAAAAATAGTATTTTGTCACTTGACTCTTTTTCGGTTAACAATTTTCCCTTTGCCCACTGCTTGTAGCAACCTTGGGTATGCCAGAGAACGTGATTGCTATTTTTTCCCGTTTTGATGTTTTTATTTGTTTATTTACGTGCTTATTTAATTACCTGTTTATTTATGGTAGTGGGGACTGTTAATAGGAATGAAGTAGGAAATAGTTGTCCTGTTACAGAAGTATTTGGATATCTGATACCTTTATTCTCTTAAATGTGAGTTTGAAATACTGGATGCTGATTCATTTGCCTCTGAGCAGTGGAGTTTGACCTTATTGACAAAGACATTTAATGTGATTTTTAGAAGTTGTTTTTTACTGTGAAAATTAAGTTTAGGCTGACTAAAGTACTTGGTGGCCCTGCTGTTTTTTCCTCCGTTTTGGATTATAATATACTCAATATACTTTACAAGAAAATTCAGAATTTAAAAAAATTGTCATTAAAATATTTTCAAAAGTCTATGTATAGCATAGCACCCTTTAACTTGTCATTGATGGAATGTTTTTGTCAAGAAATGGTGTGCTTCCAGCTTGCGTTGAAGATTGTTGGGTAGGGAAGAACCTTGGATAACTGCCCTAAGGCGAGGCAGTTATTTGCTGGTGCGTATCTATAATGGTGGAAGGTTCCCAGATAAATTTGAAGCCAACAACAATGAGAGCAAATTAAAATGATCCTCTGAGGACTTTTGGAACCCTTCTGTGTGCGTGCCTTCTGTGTGCTCTTCCAGATGAGCACTACACAAATAGACTGCAGTGACTTCAAGTGGTCCGGACCTTTCAGTTAGGAAATCATTTTTAGGAAAGCTAAATGGGAATGAAGGTGCTGCATGTTTTCTTTTCTTTCTTTCTTTTTTTTTTTTTTGTTTGTTTGTTTGTTTTGGTATGTGGGTAGTTCCCTGGCTGGGAATCGAACCCAGACCACAGTGTTGACAGCACCGAAGCCTTAAGCCACTACACCACCAGGGAACTCCCGCTGCGTGTTTTCTTTGTTACACGTAAAACTTCAGGAATAACTTTTGTGAATATCATAGAATTGTGTTCTTCACAGATATGAGGTTACATAGGAATTGGCTAGGTCACAATTTTTTCCCTCTGACTATTTCTTTTATGTTATAGTCTTAATTTTATGTTTGAGGATTTAAATAGAAATAACATCCATTTTCTCAGTAAAAAATGTACTTAGATTTTAATTATACATAATCATAATTACATATTCTATTAATAGCTACCAGTGTCTGTAGACTTGCAGTCATTCGATCTCATCATTTATTTGAATCCTTTATTTAGATCATTTATTTTAAATGTGTTATCACTTCAGTGTTAAAATTAATTTAAAACTAGAAACCTTGAGGAATGGCTGATTGACATGAGAATTAAACTTGTAAACTGTGTTTTCCTAGAAAAGGGTGATTCATATTGGTTCTGGGTGGGGCCTTCCAGTTCTGGCTTTAGTGATTGGGTTTGTGTGGTTCAGGTGCAATGATAGTGATAAGCATTTTATACCAGGTGGGACAAGAGATTGTGCTTCTGAGAATATGATCTATTTTTTGATTATTGGCTCTGGTCTTTAAAACTTGAGAATTAAAATTTTTTTTTTTTGCTAATAGGTTTTGATAGGTGATGTTTCTAATTCGAGTTTGTGTAATGTCTTTTGTGTTAGAATTTGAATATAGCTCATAGCTTGCTTTGTGCCATGTGGGTGTTAAATGTGTTATGAGTGTACTCAAAGTATGGAAAAACCTTAAAATAAATAGTATGAAATAAATGTCTGTTAACATCTCAACATAATGTCACTTTCAGCTTCTAGATGCATGCATTCAAAGCAAATTAATTAGAAAATCCATATGTATTCAATTAATATGTATGCTTTAACTTAACATGGGACTCTGTTGGGTATACAAGTGTATTTTGCTTTGAAAAAAGTTAAGATTAATTTTTTAGTATTTCTGGGGATGAGAACACAATTTCTATAACCCAGTAACCCACTAAACTTTATTTTTAGATTGTCAGTTTTCAGCCTTGAGCAAGTCACTTAACCCTCAGATAATTAGCTGCTTCATCTGTAAAATAGCATAACCCTTTTTTCTTTTGTGTATTCTTTTTGCATCAGAGATCTTTCAGGTCATTTGTAGCAACTGTTCATTTAATCAGAAGGATCAGGTTTTTCCTCTCCTTTTCTATTGGAGATACTTTATTACTGGTTTATATAGCATGGCCAGTCTTGATTTAATTCTACTTTGCTTTGAGTTTTCTTTTTTCAGGTGTCAGTCTGTTGTCTTTTGTATTTGTCCTTTTTTTTTTTTTTTTTTTTTTTTTTTTTTTTTTTTTTTTTTTTTTTTTTTTTTTTTTTTTTTTTTTTTTTTTTTTTTTTAACTAAATTCAATTACTTAAATCTACTTATTTTGGATACCATCCTAACTAGTTTTTCCCACATTTTTAATTTTGAAAAAATTTACACCTAGAGGAAAAATTGAAATAATAGTAATGTGTACAATCATGTGCCTTTTACTTAGATTACTCCATTGTTAACAGTTTGCCACATTTACTTTATTTCTTTTTTTTTTTTTTTTTTCTTTCCTTTTTGGTATGTGGGTAGCTCTGTGGCTGGGAATCCAACCCAGGCCACAGCGCTGACAGCGCCACCGCTGAAGCCTTAAGCCACTACACCATCAGGGAACTCCCTTTTATATATTTTTTAAATTGAACTATTTGAAAGTAAGTTACAAACATTATAATACTTCATCCTTAAATTCTTAACCATTAATGTAATTACAAGCGTATTCAGAAATATAATCTTTATCACACTCCCCAAATCTCACATTGATATATAGTACTGTTACCCAGTATGTAATCTATATTAAAATTGCTTTTTTCTACCAATAATGTCCTTGAAGCTGTCCTTATACCCACCCCACCTCAATTCAGCCTCTAATCAAGGATTACACTAAATTTAGTTGTTATGTAAACTAAATATCTTGGTTAAAGACACTTTCTAGAAAGGTGATAATTGGAGTTCCCTGGTGGTGTAGTGGCTTAAGGCTTTGGTGCTGTCAATGCTGCGGCCTGGGTTTGATTCCTAGACAGGGAACTACCCACATACAAAAAAAAAGGGGGGGGGGATAATATATGTAAAAGTAGAAGTAAATTTGATACATCATAATCTAGAGTAGTAATGAAAAGCCTTTACTGTTTGATACAATGGCATCTATCTCATAAAATTCCCTTATTTTATTACTAGGCAGCTCAGAATGATGGATCAAGCCAGATCAGCACTCTCTAACTTGGTAAGATATTTTAAGTATATTTCTCTGTCACCACTTTGTAAAAATATGAAATATACAGGAATGACTTTTATCAAGTAAGCATGAAATAATACACAAAGCTATCATTAGGTATTCATTTACATTTAAAGTGGTGGTCTTGAGCTGTAACTGATCCCACAAAAGAATATATTTAGTTTTGAGTAGAGTGAATTACAGAAAACCTTGTAAGAAGTTTCAGGGTATTTGGGGTATGGTAGAGGGGTCCACCAAGTAGATAAGATGAATTTAAAGAAAGCACAGATCAAAATGTATGTGAGTAGACACACATAACAGAAACCCTAAATGAAAATGAATAAGATGAAGTGGGTCAGTGTATGATCTAGCCCTCACCTGCCATTGACAGAACTGGGCACAGGGAAGAATAATTGCTTTGAAAGGGGAACTTCTTTTTCCTTAAGAATATATAACGAGTCATAGTAATGGCCCAATAATAAATGTAGCACCTGACCAAACTTTTTGTTAATATTTCTACTACCTTCTTTTTCTTTCTCTCTTTTTTTAAAATCTCAGTTTGGTGGCGAACCATTGTCATACACCCGGTTTAGTCTGGCTCGGCAAGTAGATGGCGATAATAGTCATGTGGAGATGAAACTAGCTGTAGACGAAGAAGAAAATGTTGACAATAACCTGAGGGGTAGTCGTGCCAATGTCACAAAACCAAAAAGGTTTAACGGATGTATCTGCTGTGCAGCTATTGCTGTAATCGTCTTTTTCTTGATTGGTAAGAGTGGCCATTCAAAACTTAAATGCTTCTTGTCACCAACTCTAGGAAGTTTGTTAATTGAGCTCAGCAGACATTTATATTGTACCTTTTTATGTGCCATTGAGCTAGGCACTAGGGATACAGTGATTAAGAATTTATACCTGTCTTGGAGTTTAGCCTGGTGGGAGAAAAGACATATGAATCATTTCAGTGTAATGTGCAAATGTTACACTAGAAATATGCACAGAGTATTTGTAGCATAGAAGCTTGCCTTAAGAATTCAAGGAGGGGTTCTGGGAAGAAAAGATATCTATATAATTTATTAGATTGAATAGTTTAAAATACATAAAAATGAGATGCATTATTTAATTTCAAACTGCTTAAAATCTTTTCAAAACCAGTATTTTCAAGACTTAGTTGCAAATATTGAAAATTCCTATAGAAATAGATTATAAATGAAATTCTGTGAATTTAATTCTGAAACATTTTACCCTTAGGATTTATGATTGGCTACTTGGGTTATTGTAAACATGTAGAACCAAAAGTTGAATGTGGGGAAACAGAATCTTCTGAAACAGAGGAGGAGTATTTACCTGAAATACCTTCCCGCTTATACTGGCCAGACCTCAAAGCAATGTTGTCAGAGAAACTGAATACCGTAGAGTTCACCAGCACCATCAGGTAAGCTTGAAGCTACTTTACAAGTTCAACCTCTGTACCTAAACAAATACAGAGGATGCCCCCAAAAAATGTATATACATTTTAAGAAAGGGAAAAAAACTATTAAAATTGTAATACTCAATATATACCGATAACAAAAGATAAATACAAGTCACCTTTGACTGCTGCAATTGTAAGAGCAGCTCAAAGTGGTTACCATCAGCATTCAGACACTTCTGATTATGGCAAACCACTGCTTGAGCAAAGTTGACCAAAGTGTCCACTTGTATTGCTGTGCATGCTGTTTCAGTTTCTCCTGAAGTATCACCAGTGTAGCCAGTTTTCTTCAGTACACCATATCCTTTAAGGCCCCCATAGGTAGAGGTCAAGAGGTGTTAAGTCAGGAAAACGCAACCGCCCTTCTTCGTCCTGTCCTGTCCATTCTCCTGGCAATGGTCTTGCGCTCCTCGAAGGACAACCGTGCTTCCACCATTTTCTTTTCTTTTTTCTTTTTTAAGTGGTGAAACAAAAAGATAGTTTATTGAAGAGAAGGTACACTCCAAAGAGGTAGGAGCAGGCTTGAGCAAAGGAAGTGGCTCAGGAGCCCACCATTTTCTTTGACTGTCCTGCCTGTCGCATGGTGGTGCTAGCATTCATTTGATTAACTCCATCTTTCGAGCGAACATCGTACATTGCTACCATGATACAATTCAACTTTGAAAAGTAATACATAGATATAACATCTCTTAAAATGTGTGTGTATATATATATATATTTGGCACTCCCAGTATTGATTATTAGGTGCAGTGATACAAAACAAAGGTGACGGTATGGACACAGGGTTTTTTAGAGTAGGAGGACTTCCATGTTTGGTTAGAAGGTAAGGAGTCAGTAAAGAATTCACATATGTTAATGGGAAAAGTTAGAACTTTGTGAGGACTCTTCCTTTGTAAGATCTTCCTTATATACATACCTAACTCTGTAAAGAGCAAATTCATCTTTTACCTTTAGCTAGCCTTCTATAGTTTTGATGGTACAATAATTATTTTAGCTAGCCTTAAATAAGTCTTGACATTTTTACTCCATCTGGTGAATACTCTTGTATGTACTGTACACTGGGCATTGTGGATAAAGTGAGAGTATAGTTGACCCCCCAAAAAAGAAAATCAAATAACTGAAATTTATGTAATGCTATTAACTGATGTTTTCTCAATTAAAAACATTTGCTTGATATTTGAGTTTAATGTTTATTTTAAATTAAACTTTAGTCCATTTAACAGTGACTTTTTTTTTCCCTCCAGGCGGCTGAATGAAAATTATCTCTCTCGTGAAGCTGGATCTCAAAAAGATGAAAACCTTGCTTTTTACCTTGAAGATCAGTTCCGTAAACTTAAACTCAGCAAAGCCTGGCATGATGAACATTTTGTTAAGATTCAGGTCAAAGACAGGTATGTCAAAAAATAGTGAACTGGTTTTATAGAAATAGCTATAGGTATGATTAAAAATAGCAAAAAAAGCTTTTCAAGGTAAATAATGAAAGTCAAATGCTAAATGCATTAAAGCCATTTAATTTTTTATGTTGTCTTAGCTTCACTTTTAACTTAATCTTTTTAACAGTGTTCAAAACTCAGTGACCATAAAGGATACGAGCCGTGATAGTGTTTACCTGGTGGAGAATCCTAAGGGTTATGTGGCTTATAGTAAGGCAGCAACAGTCACTGTAAGTAAGGCAGAAAAGTGCATGGCTTTTTTTCCTGTTGAATAGCTCAAAAACTCATTTTCTTTACTGTTCTTAAGAGTTTTGATACGAATTTGCTTGTAAAATGTAACTAACTGGTCATGAGATATTCTTGTTCTCAACTCTCCTGTGCCATGGTTAAAATAAAATCCTAAGTCCTCATTGTGGTTGGCAAGGTCCTAAGTCATCTCACTTCTGCTCTCCTCTTCTCTCACCCTGCTCTGGCTGCTCTGACCTCCCTGCTGATCATCAAAAACACTCAAATTCAAAGCATATTCTCATTTCAAGGCCTTTATAAAACTTGCCTTTTCCTTTGCCTGGACCACTCTTCCCTAAATATCAACAAGGCTTCCTTCCTCACTTTGTGCAAGTCTCTTCTCTAACATTACCCCCTTGGGGAATTATTCTTTGATTATCTTATCAAAAATGTTCTTTCTCTAATCACATCCCCTTATCCTGCTTTATTTTTCTTTGTAGTTCTTAATGGTACCTGACATTACTCATTTGATTCCACAACTGGAATGTAAGCTACACAAAGGGATAGGGGTTCGTTTTATTTACTGCTATGTCCCAGAGCCTGGGACAGTGTTTGACACATGATAGTATTTGCTGAATGAATGAATATATTAGATTCCTGCTTATGCGAGGACAGGTATAAATAACCTTAGCTGGAGTCTAGTCTTAGCTTGGTTCTTTAATTCTTGTGCTTATAAAATTTAGGCAAATGTGGCCAAACTACTACAGAAATTTAAAACAAAGCTAGATAGAATAGCTTTATCTAGGTTTTTCAGGTTAAAAAACCACACATTTGTATGTCAGGTATTGTAGTAGATGCCATCCAAGCCAGATGAAGTTTCATGATTATTCTGTCTTTCTGTTTACCTGTGCTGTATCAGTTTCCCTGACTCCCTACAAGCCTGGGGTTTGGAGGTGGGCAGATTCTGTTAAAGAATATGGAGGGTTTTAGTTCCCCTGCAGCTATTCTGTATTTAGATAATTTGGTTGTTAATGTCAGTCTCTAGTTGTACATCTGAACTCTAATAGAATTTAGGAACATTATGATGATGACAGCTTATATAAACATCTAAAAGTTGAGCTGTATAAATAACTTTATTGTAATAGACAATTTTTGGACAAATTCATTATCGTAACTTTCACTTGAGACCTATTCTTGTTTATGTCTTTAATTGCCTGGGGTTTGTGTGGGAACATATAATTTGTGTTGCCATGGCTAGCCTACAATATTTATATCAGTATATGCCTCTTTACCATGTCCTTTTACCCCCAAGATACATGAAGCAATGTAAACTAGATTAAATGGGATAATGAGAGACATGAATATAGGAGGCCAGAAATCTTGACCTCACTCCTGATAATCCTGACCACCTCTGACTTCAGAACTCTCAAATGTCCTTTCTAGGCCTTGGCCTCTTTTTTTTCCCCTTTCTTGGGTTTGATCTATAAAACCGTTCAGTCTTAGACTCTGTGGCTGCTCTAATATCATAGTGCTCATTAAATTTAATGTCTTCATTCTAGGGTAAGCTGGTCCATGCTAATTTTGGCACTAAGAAAGACTTTGAGGATTTAAGCTTTACTGTGAATGGATCTTTAGTGATTGTTAGAGCAGGGAAAATCACTTTTGCTGAGAAGGTGAGTATGCTATATCATTTTTCATTTAAATGGTATTAATTATTTTACATTCTGAAAACCAATCTTAAACTGTCATATCTGATAATATAATTAATTAAAGTTCTCGGCAAATCAAGTAAGTTCCAATTATCTGAAGTTACAGGATACTGCAAAACTTCGGCATGTCCACATGGAGTATTCTGCAGCCATTGTCTTTCAGTGAAAATGTACTAATCACAAATGCTTAAGTGAAAGTAATTTAAATTTTGTCTTATGTAAAAGTCAAATCTACACAAGGGACTTGAGTGGAACGTATTCAAGACAGTGGTTGTCTTGGATGGGGTTTTTAATTTTTTTAATTTTCTCTTTTAAAGACTCCTTAATGAGTTTTTTGTTGTTTTTTTGTTTCATTTTTTGTTTTTGTTTTTTTGGTGTGTGGGTAGCTCCCTGGCTGGGAATCGAACCCAGGCTGCAGCGCTAGCGCCGAAGCCTTAAGCCACTATACCACCAGGGAACTCCCTCCTTAATATATTTTTTTCTGAACATAGAAGCTATTTGAAATATTTGAGAGTATCAGTGTAGTCCTCGGTAACCCTTTGTCATTTACCATGAAGTCCAGTATGCTTCTAATTTTATGTGATTAGATCTTAATTTTCTGAGCTTTATACATTCTTCTTTAGGTTGCAAATGCTGAAAGCTTCAATGCAATTGGTGTCTTGATTTACATGGACCGTACTAAATTTCCCATTGTTGATGCAGATGTTTCATTCTTTGGACATGTGAGTTCTTATTTCTTAAGTAAATGAGTTTGGGGTTCTCCAAATTATTGCTAGATTTCAGATACATTAATAGAAATATAGAATTGTGCCTTCCTTAAATAACTCTTTTCCTGGGAGAGTCTTACCAATAAACAAGAAGATGGACTTACATGATTTTGAGACCTAGTTATTATTAAGACTTATTGCTTTAAGTTAGTTTATCGGTATAGTAGTCCCTCCTTATCTTCAGTTTTGCTCTTATTAATCTGTGGTGAATTGCCTCCCAAAAATATTAAGTGGAAAATTCCAGAAATAAACAATTCATTAGTTTTAAATTGTGCACTGTTTTGAGTAGTGTGATGAAATCTCAAGTTAGCACACTCTGCAGCCTCAGGTGTGATTCCTCCCTTTGTCTAGTGTATCAGTGTTGTTTGATTACACTACCCGCCCATTAGCCATCTCAGTTATGAGATTGACTATCATGAATATCACGTTGTTTTTGTTCAAGTGAGCCTTATTTTACTTAATAATGGCTCCAAAGTCCAAGAGTACTGAGGTTGGCAATTCGAATATGTCACAGAGGAAGCTGTGAAGTGTATGTTCGTATAGGAAAAAGCAGTATATATAGGGTTCAATACTGTGTGGTTTTAGGCATCCACTGGAGGTCTTAGAACATTATCTCCACAGATAAGTGGGGAGTACTGTAGTGTCTTGGATTGAGAAATTGGCATATGCCATATTAAAAACAAGAGGCACATATCATGGAGCCACTCAGACTTTCGGATTTTAAGGTGCTAAACAAAGCTTGGACTATAGTATAGCCTCATACTGAATCTGAATCTTACAGGGAAATTTCTTGAGTAAATACCTGATAGGACTAATTACTCTTTTCTTTTGCTAGGCTCATCTGGGAACAGGTGACCCTTACACACCTGGATTCCCTTCCTTCAATCACACTCAGTTTCCACCATCTCAGTCATCTGGATTGCCTAATATACCTGTCCAAACAATTTCCAGAAGCAGTGCAGAAGAACTGTTTAAGTAAGTTCTTATTTGAAAACTGTCTCACAAGATGAGGTTTTATGATCAGGGAGTAATAATTGGTTTAAATTGCTTTACTCTTAATTGGCTATAATTTTCCACATTTGGAACACTTTGGTGATGGTTAGCTGTTAATGAAATTTTTCTTCCATAAAGTGATGTTAATAATAGACATTGGATTTATAAACTCAGGGAGTCCTTGTTCACTTCACCCAGTGAATTCCTTGTGTAATATTCCTGACATTGCTTCTGCTTGAACACTTCCTGTGGTAAAGCATTTTGTTGCCTCTGGCAACCCATTCAGTTATTGGAGAAGATATATTGGAACTCATGTTGAGGTGAAGTTTTATTCTGTGTAACACCCACTCATTAGTTCTGTGTTTTCTTTTAGCTATAGAACAATTCAGGTTTTTCTCGTCTGTAGATTGAATACCCTCGGTTCTTTTACAGGTTCCAAAGGCTTTATAGTCATGATTAGTCCTTCTGGATATCCCTAGTGTATAAGTATCTCTCTTTAAAAACAGAACCCAGTTTGATAGAGTACATGTCATTCATTTTTATCTTTATCTGGACATATTTCCCACCTATGGTATTGGCATAGGATGTAGATTTAGTTTCAGACACTTAGGTGACCATTTATTTGCTGTGTGACATAGAGCAGTTACTCTAACCACATGGATCATGTTTCTTTGACTTAATTGGATAGCTAAAATACATTCTACCTAATAGAGTGATTGATCTCAAATGAAGAGCATCTACATGTAAGGACTTCATAAAATACTAGGTGACTATTAATAATGCTGTCTAAGTAAAAGAGGTATTTGTATAGGTAATTCTTATTGACTTATACCAAACTTAGAATCAGGTAATGTTTCCCACCACCTAACCTGTGAAATAAGTCCCCTATCTTGTCCTTGTGTAGGTGGTGGGTAGTGTTTGGACTTACAGTTGATCCTTGAACAATGTAGGGTTAGGGATGCTGACCCATAGGTGGTGGGTAGTGTTTGGACTTACAGTTGGTCCTTGAACAATGTAGGGTTAGGGATGCTGACCCACCTACACAGTTGAAAATCCATGTATAAGTTTTGACTCCCCCAAAACTTAACTGTTAATAGCCTGCTGTTAACTGGAAGCCTTACCAATAATATACATATATACTATATTCTTATACTAAAGTTCTAGAGAAAAGAAATGTTAAGAAAATCATAAGGAAGAGAAAATATAATTACAAAAATATGTACATCTTGATTGAAAAAGATCTGTGTATAGATGAACCCATGCAGTTCAGACCGTGATGTGCAAGGCTCAACTGTTTTTATGTAAGTGATGGCCTTATATAGCAGTCATTGTTTGGATAATATTTGAAGAATTAGGTAGGGGAAGATATCAGCAGCATGAGAATACTTTTTTATAACTGAGATAAGCTTGTATACTACCCTTGTTAGTGGGGAGAGTTAGGAAACAAAAGAATATATTAATGGACTTTTATGTAAGAATTTCATTCTGAGTCCATCTTGGTATCTGTTTCAAATATAAACTATAGCTCTGTCTCCGGCAGAAAGGCATACATCAGAAGAGGAAGGTAGAGAAATTTTTTTAAAACATTGGATAAACAAGGAAGTAACTCATGGTTTTCAAATGACTGTTTACAGGTCAGTGGGTCAGCGTAAGAAACAAATGGTTACCCACTGTGGAGTAAATTTTTAATGTTCTCTTACATCCTCTTAACCTAGAACTTTACTGAACAATTAAGGAGGACTGATTTTGTAAACCTGGGGAAGGTAACTTGGAATGCTGGGCTATGTTTTTTACTTCTAGAAATATGGAAGGAGACTGTCCTGTTAATTGGCAAATAGATTCTTCATGTAAGCTGGTAACTTCACAGAATATGAATGTGAAGCTTACTGTGAACAATGTACTGAAAGAGATAAGAATTTTAAACATCTTTGGTGTTATTAAAGGCTTTGAAGAACCAGGTAAAGTCCCTTGGATTTTTATTTTTAAATTTTTGTCTTGTCTATCTGTCTCTTTCTGTATTTCTGTTTTCCTCACTCTTCTTAAGGATGTGGCCAGAGGAGGAGAGAGTATAGGAGAGCTGGCTTTGCTTTGGTTTCTTGAAATGCTAAATCTCATCTGTCCTAAAGTGAACTGTGTAGGTATCAGTTTCATTGGGAGGTAATAAGGCCCTAGGAAAGTAACTTGTCAAAAACTAACCATTATGAATAGAAAATTGCTTTTAATTATTGGGTAAACCAGCAATAAGCAAATTTCTACTTAAAGGGGCAAATAATAAACATTTTATAGGCCATGCAATCTCTGTTGCAATTATTTAACTCTGGCGTAGTGTGAAAACAGCCATAGACCATACATAGGGAATGAGCACGCAGGCTGTAGCTTGCTGATCTCTGGAATAAGTAATCTGTGTTTAAATGCAACCAAGTCCTATCATTTAGCACAGAAAACCCCTTGGACTTCCATTGTTTATAGTGAGTATAAATTCACACTCAATGAGAAAACTTAATTGGTAATGTAGCAAAGGGGCAGCAATACTAATAAGGAAAAAGATTAGTATTGTCATGTGAATTTTTAATTCCCAAAGTCCTATGGCAGATCTGAAGTAAGGCTCTCTTATCCTTAATACATAGACTAATTTTTTTACCCTTCTACTAATGTGTTTATTCTAGATTTTGATATTAGAAATATCAAAATATATAGATATAGAGCAAATTGTATAATTTATCTCTCTCTCCTTTTTTTTTTAAGGTCACTATGTCGTAGTAGGAGCCCAGAGAGATGCCTGGGGTCCTGGAGCTGCAAAGTCCAGCGTGGGAACAGCTCTCCTTTTGGAACTTGCCCAGATATTCTCTGATATGGTCTTAAAAGGTAGAGTGCAGAATTTGAGAATTTAAATATCTATGTGCTACATACAGTTCTAAATGTTAAAATATGCTTTGCTAACTTTTGCCTGTGTCACTTGGGTTAAACCCTGAGGTTTTCTTTTTTTTAACTCATTTTTATAGTTAGACTTATTGGGGTGACATCTGTTAGCAAGGATTACATAGGTTTCAGGCATACAGTTCTACAGTGCATTGTCAACTTGTTGTATAAGTTCACCACCTAATGTGACTTCTCTTTCCATCACCTTATATTTAGCTTCCCCTCCCTCTTCTCCCACCCTCTCCCCTTTCTCCCCTCCCTAACCCATTCGTCCCCAAATAAACATGAAACTATTGATTGTGTCCATGGGCTATTTGTTCGTTTGTTCATTTCTTTTTTCTTTGCTTTCAGTTTTATATTCCGCATATGAGTGAAGTCATACAGTTCTTTGTTTTTTCTGTCTGGCTTATTTCACTAAGCATGATGATCTCCAGGTCCGTCCATTTTGTTGCAAATGGCAATATTTAATCTTTTCTTATAGCTGAGTAATATTCCATTGTGTATATGTTCCACAGCTTCTTTATCCAGTCATCTGTCTCAGGGCACTTTGGTTGTTTCCATGTTTTGGCCACTGGGAACAGCGCTGCAATGAACATTGGGGTACATAAGTCTTTGCGGAAAAAGGTTTTCAGGTTTTTTGGGTAGATCCCCAGAAGGGGGATTGCTGGGTCAAATTAAACCCTGAGTTCTTAAGTACAAAGCAGATTGTCTTGTTATATCTGCCTTTTAACTTTTTTTTATTATAGTTGACGTATAATATTATTAGTTTCAGGTGTACCACATGGTGATTTGACATTTATATACCTTACAAAGTGATTACTATGATAAGTCTAGTAACCATGTGTCACCATACAAAATTATTATAATGCTATTAACTGTATTCCCTATGCTATATATTATATCCCTGTCTTTGACTTTGAAACAGCTTTCTGTGCAGTGTTTCCACTGCACTGGGAATGATGAGTATCTTTTGAGACACTGGAAAGTTATATTGGGCCCTAAATCTTAGTTTGACATACCCAGAATGATATGGCATATCTAACATAGTCCTTAAGGAATCTATTTGAAAGTAAGCAGTGGCATAACCTCTGTACTAACGTTGTATAGTTTTGTTATAAAATTATAATGTGTAATTTGATATATTTATAAATATAGAATATTTATATGTTATAAATACGTAAAGACTTGCTTTTACACCTTTCTCCTATGGTATTTGCCACTCTTCTACACACACACACACACACACACACACACACACGCAAACCCAGATCACATTCTTGAATTTTTGGTTCATAGGGTAAGTTGCATTGTTTAACTTTATACAAAAGTACATTCATGCAGAAAAATACATAGTCTGGGAAAGGGGAGAGTTGGAGGGCAGTGGCAGCATAGCCCCCAAAAGAGCTATCACTAATGTAATTTATCTGAACACTGTTACCTATAACTTAAATTTGTGAATTTTTATTGTATTTCATAACAATTGGTTTTAAAGTAATCCAATGTTTTAAGTGACTTCTAAGCAAATTGTTCTCAAAGAAGATACACTGATTTCAAGTACTCTTGGTCCAGAAGTTAAGACTCAAAGAATGGAAATGAAAAAAAGTGAATTCCAGTAGGCTGGTTCCTTAAGTACTTGAAATCTTATTTATAAATGATTTCTTATCCTGTTCTAGATTACTTAAAAAAGTTTTTAAAATTTATTTTTATTAAGTATAGTTGACATACAATATTATATTAGTTGCAGGTATGCAACATAGTGATTTGACATTTATTTTCTTACTACATCATCATGTAGATTACTTTTAACATTTATTTCTATTTTTGTTCTTACTGGTGCCTCAAAACAAAAGGAAAGGAAATACTTTTTAATCTGCTGTCTTGAATTAGAAGTTTCTGATTTTTATCTTAAGTCAGTTGACTACCTCTAACTTTCCCAAGATAAAACTAACTTCTTGTTGTATTTTAGGTGGTTTTAAACCCAGTAGAAGCATTGTCTTTGCCAGTTGGAGTGCAGGAGACTTTGGAGCTATTGGTGCCACTGAATGGCTAGAGGTATTATCTATACCCAGAATGGTGCCCAAACTTGTATTCGCCTAATTTGTTCTCCAGAAACCATGCTCTTTTTGATTTGATTGTATCACTTTTGCCTTTGTATATGTAGTCTCAATAGAATCCAAATTTAAAAAGAAACCTCTAATAATAATTACTCTGTGATAAGATTAATACGTGTTTGAGTACATTATTGTTTTTTCTTCTAGGGATACCTTTCCTCCTTGCATTTAAAGGCTTTCACTTACATTAATCTGGACAAAGTTGTTCTTGGTAAGTGTACTTTTCATTAGCTATTTATGAATTCAGGTAAACTACTTATAAAACAGCAGAAGAAAGCTTTCTAAAGCAGCATGTTTTATTTTTTACAATTAACATTGGCCATACTCAAAAATTGACTCAGCTGTGTCTTAAGGGCCCATTAAATTATAGAATAGGTGCAGACTGCCTTGTCTAGAGGAATGGTACTCGGTGTGGTCCCCAGATCAGGAGCATCAGGGTCACCTGGGGACTGTTAGAAATGTAGTTTTAGGTCCTATCCCAGATCTTTTGAGTTAAATTGGAGCTTAGGTCCAGCAAACTGTTTTAATAAGCATTCCAGGTGATTCTGATACACTAAAGTTTAACAAGAACCACTAGACTGGACTCTTATTTTAGACCAGAAGGAATTAAGGCATACCATATGGAATGGAACTTCTAGAGACTAATTCAGATCTTGCTAGATTGTGGCATCACAGATAAACTTCTAAGAGTTTGAATGTTATTGCAGTACAGGGGTAGCCAGTGGATGCACTGAGACTAGTGAAATGTCTCCATTGAGAAGAAAAAGGAAGGAGTTACAATTAAATGAAATTTTTATTAGATTTGTTATTATTGCTGTTTTACCTGTGCAGCAGAATATATTGAATGTATATCAAGCTTACTATAGCAGATGACTGCCTTAACATGGAGAACCAAAAAGGTACCAAAAAATTAACATTAAAGTATGCAAACTGAAGGAGTAAGAGCTTCAGTTGAGTCAAATTAAGGTTAGTAGTTACTAAAGAACTTTGACTCCTAAGCCACATTTTTATCTACTTCATTAAGAGGATAGTTGTTGTATATGCCACTAATTAATCTAGGTTGTCTTTCTGTTTGCCAAGTACTTTTAGTTGTATAAGGAGTTATGTGGAAATTGCTTAACTAGAAAAAGAGTAATGTTAAAATAATCTCTTTGCAGGTACCAAGAACTTTAAAGTTTCTGCCAGCCCTCTGTTGTATTCACTTATTGAGAAAGCAATGCAAGAGGTGAGTGTCTACCTAGTTACAAAAATACATAACTTAATTTTTTGTCTAATTTACATAAGGTAAAAAAACACTGTTATTTAAACCATTCGAAGTAACCAGTAATAGGAAATTAGAATAAATTTTGTAGCAGCATTATTTATGTTCTTGGCTTATTTGCCCCCAGCCTATACATGAGGTCAGGGAGGTGGTATATGTAGTCTCTTTAGGAATATAAGCAGAATTCCATGAGGCCTAAGGTGTACTAGAGGTGCCCACAGGGTGTTCTCTCTAGAGTCAAAATGTTAATTAAGGTTTAAGTAGACTTGAGCCTATACCTAAGACTTAATTTAAGGTCAGATGAAATATTCATTGAATAAAGACAAACGTGTGAATGACCACAGTTTTGAATGAGTGAGGACCAAGATTTGCCTAATGGGATTGATTAGAGGCTATATATTGGAATGATTATAGTTGGAAGGAAACCAAAGTCAGAGAACTTGACCTTGATCCTGTGGGTAACTAGGGATTACTATAGAGTCTCCAGCAAGTCGGTAAATGAATTTGCAACTTAGGTTGGCAGTTGTATAAAATATACTAGAAGGAAGGAATGAGAAATGAGATAGGCATGTTTTGAAGGCTAGAGGGATTTTTTAAAATTGTGGTTAAACCATCTTTAAAGTGTTAAGTGGAAAACATTTTTTTTTCAACTAAAGGAACTAACAGCACAAACCTAATAGGAATAACTTCAGAAAATTGAGATTGTTTTGTCTTAAAGAAGTTGTTTTCAAGAAGGTTGAATGTTTATAGAGAAACATGTTTCAGAAGGTTTGTGTTTTAATGATAAATTAATTTCTTATTTTACAGGTGAAACATCCACTTACTGGAAAGTCTCTATATAGGGACAGCAACTGGGTCAACAGTGTGTAAGTTGAGAAAAGTGAATAAACAGCTAATAGAAAAGCAGAATCACCTAGTAGCACCTCCTGTGTTACGTAGAGATCTAAACATAACCTTGCAGTGAGCTTACCTGAACCTAGAGGGATTCAATTTAAGACTTTATTTGGGGCTAGAGGTAAGGGTTGCATATGGGCACAGTCTGTTCTTTAGAAAACATTCTGAAAAAAACACATTCTTATTTTCCTTACAGTGAGAAGCTTTCTTTTGATAATGCTGCTTTCCCTTTCCTTGCATATTCTGGAATCCCAGCAGTTTCTTTCTGTTTTTGTGAGGTAAGTCTGAAGAATTCGATAGTGTTGTATCTTAAATCTTTTCATCAATTTTGAGACCAAGTTGCCTGAAGTGCTTAAAGTATTCTAAGAAGTTTACACATGCACTTATTGCACACTACCTTATGGTCGGTCTTAACGTGAAATTGTGTCAGTTAGGTTACTTAGCTTTTGATTTTATTTGCTAAAACTTCAATTAAGTATGATCAGTTTTAATAACAAGGCTACCTACCAGTTGGACAGTGTAGGTATAGAGTATTTTCATCAAACAGAAAGTTCTACTAGATAATGCTGTTCTTGATACCTGTTCTGGGTGTTTGTACATAGATACTAGTCTCTCACACAGGGATTGCAGATAAAAGCACAGAAACCCAAACAGACGTGAGATTGTTTTAAGACAGAACTTTAAACTGACCAAGTTATAAGAAAACAAGATTGGCTTGGTGATATGAGAGGGCAGAGTGAACAGAATGATGAAGGCTTCTGGGCTAAATTGCTGGAGTTGGAAAACCAGTGCTGTAGTGGGCTGTTCCAAAGGGTGAAGAGATACTAGAGGTACAATAGTACATGGGGTCAACGTGGAAGCTGTTGACTTGGTCTTCAAATAGTGATCCAGTAGAGGTCAAGTCCTTACTAGACTTCTTATTTCTAGGTGTTTTAGCCTAAGACTAGGAGGGAAAAGGTATGAAATAAGGAGTGATGAAAGATCTGGATTTGGAGATTAACATAACTAGAATTTTCTTGACCTGCTAAGAGTAGCAGTATAAATTGTATTGAAATGGCTGGCCATGATGTCTACTTAGTACATTAGGAAGAACTGTGTGTCATATCCTGTGGTTGAGGAAATTTATGAATTATTTCCGTTGACCTTCAGAAGGCATTTTTGAATGCCTTAGATGTCAAAAACCTAGCAGTGCTGGTTCAGAGGTACAGATAATATAGAAATGTACAATCTGAAAGAATTGAGGTCAGACCACAGGATTGTCAATGAGATTACCATGGTCAGTGGTTGGGAATAGATAGAGCTTAAGTAGTTACTAAAGTTGTCTAATCAAAGTGGAGAGAAGTTCTTATGAGCATCAAACATTCTTGTTAGAGAGGTAACATTGTATGAATGGATCAACTGCTACATGATTAAGAAGGTAAATTTTAGTCTAAGAGTAGCTCTTTATATTGAAAGTACATTTCAAGCATGCTGTCTTGCCTCATCACTATGGGCTAAGCTTCCCAGAGAGGATAGAACAAGGGTATAACCTCAAGGAATTTGGCTAGAAATATGTTCAGAGTATCTGATATTATAGAACAGGGATGCTATAGATCTTATAAGAACATAGACATTCTTACAATAGGTTAGGTTCAGAGACAGTGGCAAAAGTTGGTGGCTTCTTAAAATAGGGGCTAAGAGAAAATTGGGGTCAGAAGCAAGGGAAAAATTGCAGTTTCTATTACCTTGATGGTGAAACTGGAATATGAGGCTCCTACTCTTGTAAACCATCTGAGTACATTAACCTAGCTTTGTTTTTTCAGGACACAGATTATCCTTATTTAGGTACTGACATGGATACCTATGAGGTACTGAATCAGGAAATTCCTAAGTTGAACGAAATGGCACGTGCAGCAGCAGAAGTGGCTGGTCAGCTCATGATTAAACTTACCCATGGTTTTGAATTAAACCTGAACTATGAGATGTATAATGACAAGATACTTTCATTTGTGAGGGATATGAACCAATTTAGAACAGACATAAAGGTGAGCACTAATTAAAATCAGGTTCTTATTATTAAAGTATTAAGCAGTTTGAAAAATGATATTTAGCTCTTCCTGGGGAAGGATATGATTGGTGACTAGAGTACCGTATTTTCCGCACTATAAGGCACACCTAAGAGCCTTAAATTTTCTCAAAAATCGGCCATGTGCCTGATAATCCAGTGCGCCTTATGTGTGCACTGAGTTCCAAAATCTGTAAAAATGTGTGACTTTGGTAAGCGCTCCGCTTGATTGACTATTGGATCATTTCCTGCTGACACAGGGACGTAATACGTACACTACGTTCGCTGGCAGCGATAAACCAATCAGAGAACATTACGTAATACGTACAGTATCTACGCTTGCTTCCGCCTGTTTGATGGCGAAATTGCCCAGCTGTTCAATTCAGACACAGAAGATGAGGACTTTGATGGATTTTTGGGAGAAGATTGATTAAAAAATAATGTGAGTGTATTGTTAAATAGTAGAATAAAGTTCAACTAAACTCGCTGTTTTGCTTCTGTTACCTTTTTTTGTAGACCGTATGTTTTAGCATATATATAATATGCTATGTTTTGTAGACCGTATGTTTTAGCATATATATAATATGCGCCTTATAATAGGGTGCGTCTTGTGTATGGGTTAAGTACAGAAATAGACCCCGTAATTGAGACTGTGCCTTATAATCTGGTGTACCTTATGGTGCAGAAAATACGGTACATTTTAAAGTGAACTGAGATATAATTTTGCTGTGCATTCATAACTCATTTGAAATCTGGGAAATTGGTAGACTGTGGTTATAGATTTGGGAAAGATAGTATTTCAGAATCTAGAACTATGTTACGTTTTCTATTGTTTATGTATTCCAAGCAAACCCATAAAGAGGCATAGGACCCATAGACTATAAAGAGCTCAGCCATGATTTTGACCCTCTGAGCTTGACCCTATGTGCCTTTTGGAGGTGACATAGATGGAGAGAGAATATAGCCAGGAGTTAGAATCTTAATTAGTGTTGATCTTGTGTGTCTAGTATTCAAATGTTTGATAAAATCAAAAGTGGTTTCCAACTGATAGCCAAATCTTAATTATTACGGGTTTCTTGAAACTTAAAACTGTAACTGATCAGAAAATGGGACCTAACAAATGGAAATAACTAGATCCTGAAGTTCATTGAACCAAAGTGCTTTGTGTTCTAAATTGAACTGGCAGTGATATAATGGACAGGATTATATACTTTGACTAAATAAGTAGGTTAAGTTGTTTGACAAGGTGGTTTTCTTATGAGACTAAATGAAAATTGTACTATTTGCTGGGCTTAAATATGAGTGTATTGCTATAGTTTATAGAGCTTGGAAACTCCTATACAAGGTCTGGCTTTTCTGGGTCTTGTGCTTGTCTGTGAGTCAGCCCCTTTTATCAGAATCTCACTTACTAAATTAGAAAGATATGTAGAATAACATCCTTAGAACTATAACATCTTAATAGTGAATGTCATGTTTTCCTGCTTCAGGAGATGGGTTTGAACCTACAGTGGCTGTATTCTGCTCGTGGAGACTATTTTCGTGCTACTTCCAAACTAACAACAGATTATAAGAATGCTGAGAGAACAAACAGATTTGTCATGAAAGAAATCAATGACCGTATCATGAAAGTGAGTAAACTCTTAGGAAAGGAGGAACTAAAATATGTTAATTTTTAGTTGGTAAATCTTGCATTTCTAAAAAGTAAAATAGAGGGAGTTCCCTGATGGTGTAGTGGCTTAAGGCTTCGGCGCTGGCGCTGTCAGCGCTGCGGCCTGGGTTCGATTCCCAGTCAGGGAGCTACCCACATACCAAAAAGAAAAAAAAATAAAAATAAAAAAAAAATAAATAAAAAGTAAAATAGTAACTCCAGGAGCCTACAATTCTTTGCTGCTTTAGAATTCAGAGATTTTAAGTCTTACATGATCTAAAACCAACATATCTAACTTGTTAATACAAGAGATATTTGACATAGTATTATTTTAGGTTTTAAAAACATTTTAAAGAGATTATTAATATTTAGCTGTCATTTATTCTTATTTCTGTTCTCTAATCCAGTCCTTACTTACTTTTATTATAATCTTCTTGGAAAATGAGAAGACTATTACTTTAGAAACTTGTTGTAAATCTGCCATATATGTGCTCTCACCAAAACAAAAAAATAAAACAACCCAAATCCCCAATACAATTAAGAGTTCACTTTCACAAAGGAATTGATAGTTTGCTTTACAATTTTAACATTCGAAGATTAGTGGCCTTGTTCTCTACATTCTTGCATTCAGGGAAATGTTAATATTTGAAGAAGAGGGAGAATGACAGTGTCTTTACTATATTAGATCCTTTCCTCACAACAGGAGTCATAACAAAGCTCTTTTTGATATTTTGTTTTTTTGTAGGTCGAATATCATTTCCTCTCACCCTATGTCTCTCCAAGAGATTCCCCGTTCCGACATATCTTCTGGGGCTCTGGCTCTCACACCCTGTCAGCTTTACTAGAGCACTTGAAGCTGCGCCAGAAAAATAACCGTGCTTTTAATCAAACACTGTTGCAAAACCAGTTGGCTCTAGCAACTTGGACTATTCAAGGAGCTGCAAATGCCCTCTCTGGTGACATTTGGGACATTGATAATGAGTTCTAAATGTGATACCCATAACGTACCAAGGTAGTATGGTTTCTAGACTTGTACTGTTGTGCTAAATTTTCAGTAGGGCTACAAAACCTAGTATTGTTAAAATTCTACCCAATCCTCTTGGTACTGCTAGATGTCTTTAAGCGACAGCTTTTAATACAGGATAGGTACCTGCACTTCAAGTTAAAGTGAATAACCACTGAAAAATGTTCATCAAAGAACATTTTCTCTAGAATTTTAAGTGCTTTATAATGGTAACGGCCTCTCTTATTACAGTTACTAAAATGTCAGAACCAGTTACATGAACTCTTGCTTTCTAGTCTAAGTCCTTAGGACATGAACTGGTATCTTTTGAGTGGGAGAAGGAAGGTGATAAAGCTGAAAGTTAAAAGTTGGTAGCTTAGTGTGATGTTCTATCTTCATTTGATGCTCCATAGGAGCTACCAGGTTGTTAAGAGCTTATCCTCCAAGTGAGATACATGCCTTCTTTAAGGATTTAGCTGGTTTCCGCATCTCTGAATGAAACAGTTAACTTTCAGAGCAAATAGGACTTGTTTTCTTGCCAGTGAGGTCTGAAATAGAGGTCCTTCAGCTGCGTAGAACAAGGTTCAACTGTTGACTTGCAGGAGTTAACATCAGTTATCGTTTATGAAAAGAGGAGACCAGAAGCCAAAGACCTAGTATATTTTCTTTTCCTCTGTCCTCTCCCCTATAAGCCTTTGTTTAGTTTTTTTTGTTGTTTTTTTCCAAAGTATTTTGAAAGAGAACCAGTTTTAGGTGTTTAATTTCAAACTCACTTTGTCAGACTTTAAATAACACACTGCCAAATTTTGGCCAAAGTGTTAATTTTTGGAAAAGCTTTCTATCATTTTGGCACTGAGATATTTATTGTTTATTTATCAGTGACAGAGTTCACTATAAATGGTGTTTTTTTTTTTTATAGAAGATAATTATCGGAAGCAGTGCCTTCCATAATTATGACAGTTATACTGTCGTTTGTTTTTTTTAAAATAAAAGCAGCATCTGCTAATAAAACCCAACAGATACTGGAAGTTTTGCATTTATGGTCAATACTTGAGGGTTTTAGAAAACAGCCTCAAGCTGAATAAAATTTTAAAGCTAAGTATTATAGAATTAAATTTTATTAGGGGTTGCTAATCAAGTTAGACTTATATTTAGCCAAGTAGGTAAAAATGGTAGTTTTCCTAAATATAATGAAATTGTGACCAAGTTATAAATTAATGTCACTCAAAGGCTGTGTAGTACTCATGTGCAAAATTTTACAGTTTATTTTATCCAAGGTGTAACTTTAATTTTAATTTTGCAAAATTTCCAGTACCTTTGTCACAAACCTAACTCACATTATCGGGAGCAGTGTCTTCCATAATGTATAAAGAACAAGGTAGTTTTTGCCTACCACAGTGTCTATATCGGAGACAGTGATCTCCATATGTTACACTAAGGGTGTATATAATTATCGGGAACAGTGTTTCCCATAATTTTCTTCATGCAATGACATCTTCAGAGCTTGAAGATCGTTAGTATCTAACATGTATTTCCAGCTCCCTATAATTCTCTACTGTTTAGTTTTAGTTGCAGGAACATTTTGTAGTCATTAAATATTTGGTGGGTAAATTCAGCCACGATAAAATAAAATTACTTCCTTCAAGATTCTTTTTGTTGATTCAAAGGTTGTTTTTAAATCTAATGATTTAAACGTAAAGATTCAAGGTTGTTTTTAAACCTGATGGGGTGTTTTGTTACATTTGTGGTTTCTCTGGGTCTTCTGTTTAGTGGGACAGTGCATTCATTCATGTTTGCTGTTGACAAATGAATTTAACGTTATCCCCTATATGCATGTTATCTCCTATAAACTTAGTTCATACATGTTTGAATCCAGAACTGAACTTTTAGCTTAAAGCAGGGGAAACTTGTATAGGAGGTGTGGGGGGAGGGAGAGGGAAGCTTATGGGGAGCCAAAGCTTGCAAAAACATCTTAGATTATGTCTACATACCTACCCATTAGCATATGGTGGTTATAAGTTAAATGCAGATATGAAAAAATAAGTTTGAGGCCACATGAATATGATAAAGACTTTGTTTTCTACTCACCCATCACTGTAAACCTGATAATCAGTTGTTACAAGGTTGTTTAATACTGTCCCCTAAGTAAAAGTTCATAGGATCTCTTAAGGTCTCTTAAATTTACTGTCACTTAATGCAAGTTAAAATAGATATAGATTATTACAGCCTCACTTAAGTTTCACTGCTCAGTTTATTTTGTCTTCATTGTTTTATCTTGAACTAATACTTAGTGTAGTTAAGTAAAAAGGTCATTGCTGGGATTCCTGGTTTGAGTATCATGCTTTCTCATACTTTAATAAAAACTCAGTGACTT
Source organism: Lyroderma lyra (assembly GCA_004026885.1). Lineage (NCBI taxonomy): Eukaryota > Metazoa > Chordata > Mammalia > Chiroptera > Megadermatidae > Lyroderma > Lyroderma lyra. Next base: position 3,364 of record PVJL010000063.1, on the reverse strand, counting down.
CAAGGCATAATATGAATAATGGGCATACATTTTATAGCAGTAAATCTCTTCAAATTATTTCTAATCAAACAAGCTAATAAGTGGTAAGAGGCTTAATATTCCTGAATGAAATGTATATCTGACTAGTGACAACCTACTGGTCTTCAGATTTTCTCTGTATTTTGAAGGATAAAATGAGTGAGCTTTACTATGTTTCCTCATTGAATGTTCTTGAAATTTTATCTGGCTAAAGATGGCTTACTAGACTTAGCATTCTACTACTCAGCTGATCTTTGTAAACAAGTGATAATGCCCTTATAATTGTATACAAGCTGGTTTGTGCAACAATGTGGAGATTACTTATCTGATTTAATAAAATGCTTGAACACTGAGTTGTCTTTTTTTTTTAATAGGTTTTATTTTTTTACAGCCCTTTGAGGTTCATAGGAAAATTGAGCAGAAAGTACAGGGAATTCCCACACACTCCCTGCCTATGCACCCTGCCCCCGCTAGCAACATCCCCCACCAGAGTGGTACATTTGTTACAATCAGCTACATCAACACATCCTTAGCCCCCAAAGATGATAGTTTACATTAGGGTTCACTCTGGGTGGTGTACATTCTGTGGATTTGGACAAATATATGAAGTGTCTATCCTTGAGTACATTACAGAATAGTTTTACTGCCCTGAAAATCCTATGTGCTCTGCCTCTTCGCCCTCCCTCTTAATCCCTGGTAACCACTCATCTTTTTACTATCTCCATAGGTTTGCCTTTTCCAAAATGTCATGTAGTTAGAGTTATATAGTATGTAGCCTATCCAGATGGGTTTTTTTTTTTTTTTCACAGTAATAGGCATTTAAGGTCCCTCCATTTAAGGTCTTTTTCATGCCTTCAGAGCTCAGTTCTTTTTAGTGCTGAATAGTAATATTACATTGTCTGGATGTAACAGTTTATCCATTCACCTACTGAAGGATATTTTTGCTTCCAAATTTTGGCAATTGTAAATGAAGCTATTATATACATACAGAGGATGCCAAAAAAATGTATGCACATTTTAAAGAAAACTTAAAACTAATATTGAATATTTACCTATGACATGATGAATACAAGTCATGTTTGACTTCTGCAATTACAAGAGGTGCTCAAAGTGCTTAACATCAGTGTCCTGACATTTCTGATGACTGAACTACTGCTTGAACAACACTGACCAAAGTGTCCACTTGTACCACTGCGCATGCCATTTCAGTTTTTTCCCAAAGTACTGCCAGTGTAGCTGGTTTTCTACGTACTATACACCACATCCTTTAAGGTTTCCCATAGGTAGAAGTTAAGGGGTGTTAAGTCAGTAGAATGTGGGGGAAACGCAAACTGGAATTTGAAGTATCACTTCAAATGGTCTTGAACTCCTCAAATGGCAACTGTCCTTCCACAGTTTACTTTGTCCTGCCCGTTGAATGGTGATGCTAGCATTCATTTCATTATAACACTATTTTTTGAGGGAATGTCATGCTACATGTTGCTATGGTAATTTAATTCACATTCAAAAAGTAATACATAGATAACATCTCTTAAAATGTGTGTAATATATTTTTGGCACCCTGGTGTATACAGGTTTTTATGTAGATATGTTTTCAGTTCACTTAGGTAAATATCAAGGAATGCAGTTGCTGGATCATATGGTAAGGATATGTTTAGTTTTGTTTGTTGTTTTTTTTGTTTTGTTTTGTTTTGTTTTTTTTGGTATGTGGGTAGCTCCCTGACTGGGAATCGAACCCAGGCCACAGCGCTGACAGCGCCAATGCCGAAGCCTTAAGCCACTACACCATCAAGGAACTCCCAGGATATGTTTAGTTTTGTAAGAAACTGCCACAGTCTTCAAAAGTGACTGCCATTTTGCACTCTCACTAGCAATGAATGAAAGTTGCAGTTGCCCCACATTTCTTCCAGCAGTGGGTGTCAGTGTGCTGGATTTTGGCCATTCTAGTAGCTTTGTAGTGGTATCTCATTTTAATTTACATTTCACTGATGATGTGACATTGAGCATCTTTTCCTATGCTTATTAACTATATCTTTGGCAAGTTGTCTATTCAGATCTTTTGCCCCATTTTAATTGGATTATTCATTTTTTTTATTGTTGAGTTTCAAGAGTTTTTATATATTTTGGATAACAGTCCTTTATCAGCTAGGTGTCTTACAAAAATTCTTCCCCCAATTTATGGATTGAGTTCTTTTTTTTGTTTGTTTTTGTTTGTTTGTTTGTTTGTTTGTGTTTTTTTTTTTGGTATGTAGAAATCGAACCCAGGCTGCAGCGTTGACAGTGCCAGCGCCGAAGCCGTAAGCCACTACACCACCAAGGAACTCCCTGGGTTGGCTTCTTAATTTCTTGACAGTATGTTTTGCAGAGAAGTTTTTTATTTTAATTATGTCCAACTTTAGCTTATCAATTATTTCTGTCATGGATTATAGCTTTGGTGTTGTATCTAAATGTTATTGCCAGACCCAGTGGGACCAGATTTTCTCCTATGTTACCTTCTAGGAATTCTATAGGTATGTATTTTACATTTATCTATGAACCATTTTGTAAATGATGTATTGTCTGTGTCTACATTCATTTTTTTGCATACGGGCATTCCAGTTAGTTGGTCGGTTTTTGTTAAGACACTAGCAGGACCACCCAAAATAACAATACCTGACTACCTACATAATTTTAAGTTGTTTTTTCTTTTCATACTAAGTCCTTAAAATCTATTGTATTTATAGCACATCTCGATGTGGGCTACCCACATTTCAAGTTGCTCTGTAGGACAGAAAACAATTATCAATATCAGGAATAAACAAAAAGGTTACCACCACAGATCCTATCAACATTTAGAGGATAATAAAGGCATATCATGAACAACTTTATGCCAGCAAATATGACCACTTGCCATGAAGTAAACAAATTTATTGATAAATTCAACTTAACCGAAATTAACACAAAATCAAGAAATCTCAGTGATCCTATATCAGAGAAATAGAATTTATCAAAACTTTCCAAAAAGAAATAAGTCAGTTTTACTGGTGAATTCTACCATTCATGGAAGGAATACCATCAATCTTACACAAACCTTCTCAGAAAATAGGAAACTGTTGAGGTAAATATACCAAAACCTGATAGACATTACAAAAACAAATTACAGGCAAATATCAAGAATGTAAATGCAAAAATCCTTAACAAAATACTAGTTAACTGAATCCAACAATATTTAAAAGGATAGTATTAACGAGTAGAGTTTATTCCAGGAATTCAGTGTGAAGTTAATATTAAAAAGTCAATGTGTTTGGGGACGAGTGGGTTAGGGAGGGGAGAAAGGGGAGGGGGTGGGAGAGGAGGGGGGGAAGCT
>PVJL010000062.1:646084-696850 GCA_004026885.1 Lyroderma lyra | reverse complement strand
CACACACACACACACACACACACACACAGGTACACACACACACACATCCCTGAAAACCTTATTTAAAATTATACCACCACCACCTTGATCACACCTTTATTTCTTGCTTTATTTTTCTTCTTACCACTTAATCAGTATTTCGTTCACTATCATTTTGGCTATTTATCTTGTTTATTATGACTTTTCCCCACTAGAATGTTACTCCTTGAAAGAAGAAATTTTTTGTCCATTTTTTATTCTGATGTACATATCCTAGAACAGGGTGGCACACAATCAATAAATATTTGTGGCAGGAATAATTGAATGAATCAATGGATGGATGGATGGATGGATGAATAAAAAAGTCTAGAAAGGTATCAAGCATAAATGTTGAAAGCATAATTTCTTTAAATAGCTGTATGTTCTGGTTTTTCTATTACAAATATGTATTATTTGTATAATATATCTTTAAAAGGTAACCTCGATTCACCACATTATTATTGATTTGAACTTGAAGGCAAAGGCAGGGCTGGGTTTATCTTCCAGAGGGTGAATATGCTGGGTATTTTCCATGGGTCCTTCCGAATCTACTCTCCACCCTTCCTCACTCTGCTCTGTGTCCTGGATGTTGACCTCTTTCAGCTGAATCAACAGGCTCTCTTGACCTTTGGCTTCCAGGTGGGAAAATACTGAGGTTGGGCTGTTTGTTCCCTTGGCTCCCAGGTTGCTGCAGATGGGCTGTGGCCCTCTACCTAAAGCCCCAGTGCCCATTAGGCACCTTCTCGGTACCCCAACTCTCCCTGGGTTCTAGGACTCATCCCATTCTTGGCTCCCTCTGGCCTAAGGGGATAACAGCTCTCCATTGTGCATGAGCTAGAATATTCAATTCTCTTCATTGGTCATCTTAACTTCGCCCACACATTTTAAATAGTCCCTTTATTAAATGTTCCTCCAACATCAGTTGAGTACACCATTAGTTTCTTGCTGAGTTTCTGATTGAGATGGTGCGAAATAGGGAAATGCTCTGACAGTTAGAAGAGCTGAGTCCTCACACCAGTTTCATCAGTGGCTTGCTCAAGGCCAGCTATCACTCTGGCCTCAGTCTCTTCATCTGAAAACTAGTAAAATAGGGCAAGACAACCTTGAACATGCTGTGATATTAAGAAGCCTTCTGCTTAGAATAAAGTGGTTACTTCCCTATTGGCAGGCAAGTGGTAGAAATACTCTGAAAAGAGCCCAGGCTTTCGGGAACTTACCCATAGGGGTTAGAGCTATCCTACTCACAATGAAGCTTAGCTTGACAATAAAAACCCGCCAAAACCCAGTCCTACCCATACCCTCACTTTAGCTTCAAATCAATGATATCCTGGAAAATTGAGGTTGCATTTTTTTAAAAACTATTATTATTACAAATAACACATGTTTTTAAGAGAAAAACCAGAATTTGCAGCTATTTAAAGAGATGTTACTTTCAACATTTACAATGTATACCTTTCTAGATTTTTTTCTATTCACTCACACAGTCCACAAATATTTATTGAGTACTAGTACGCGCCTGGCTGTCCTAGGCAGGTGGATATTTGAAGAGTGTTGCATTATTGTGAGATATTTGTGTTGCCAAATTAGAACTCTGGAAGCTACCTCAATCCCCACTTCTGCCAAGATTAATAGCTGAAGAATTATGTAATTCCTGCTCTACTTTTGGCAGTGTGTACACAGGACACCAAGGTTCGTGGAAGGGCGAATTTCTTTGTCTGATAGGACCAAGTTAAACCTTTGTGCCATTGGACTTAGCTTCTCTCAGACGCAGCCCTCAACCGCTAGCGAGGAGGCTTTCCCCACTGCCAACCCCAAACTGTCAACAACAAAAACAGATGGGGAATAAAGGGACCCTTCGGGGAAGTGGGACTTGTTTAGCCAAATGACACTGGAGGGTTTGTAGTAGTGTCTGGGAAGCCAGAACAGATCCAAGGCAGTGAATTTCTTTATCTGGCTTGACTGGGAGAATGGATCTGCCCAAGAAAACACAGCGGTTGTCCGACACCTGTCACACAGCTGTGGCATCTTCCCTCATTTTCTCTCTCCCCACCTTCACACCACTGACAGAGTTTTACTTTGTTTTGAAAAATATTGCGTGAAGGTTACGTTCTAAGCATTAATATAAGCAAGATATGGATTTGTCTATCTTACTGACATTCTATTTTGAGGAATATCAAATACTTCAGTTTACTTCAGGAAAAAAGCCAGCAAGGTCCCCCTAGGATGAAATCAGAGCTGATCATCACCTCGCCTTTGACGACTCAAGGCTTCCTGAGACAGCAAATACACTCACTGCTGGAAAAGTGCCTGTCACATAAATGGTAGCTGAAATTTTCTGAAGATATTAATGATTGGGCAAATTACTCTTAATTATTAAACTGTATTTTAATATTTAGCAAAATTTTAAAATGTATCAAACAGTGTTTTGAATTTATGAGGTATGAACACAATGGGAGGGGAAAAGGAGCAGAAGGGCGTCCCGAGCCCAACAAGTTAGACTGCACAGACCACAGGGCCACCTGCTCTGTTTTACACCAGAGTCACCTATAACGTGGGAATACGGGACCTTCAGCATAGGGCTATTGTGTTAAATGAGTTAACATATGTAAAATGCTTATGGTAGGGCCTGGAACATGGTGAACTGTCAATAAATGTTAGCAACGGCCCTCCTCTCCTCCTCCTTCTCCACCTCTTTCGCCACACTCCAAGAGCTTTCCTGCTCTGCCCCTAGGACTTCCATCTTCCCTATGGTGACTGACCGACTGGGCCTGTGTGCCTTTCTATATATTACAGGATGGTGCATTAGAGACATCTGAAGCTTTTACATACATTTGACTCTGAAATCTGCTTTAATAGACAATGATCCCATCTCAGACATTCCTCCTGTGCCAAATACCATCACTGTGCAGAGAACATGAAACAACACGGAAACCCAGTCAATTTGTTGGTAATCCAACAAATACCTATTAAATGCCTGGCATGTGCCAAGCCATGGCAGGAACACCAGAATGGATCAGACATGGATCATGTTGTAAAAGAAATTTTCATCAGAGGATGGGGAAAAGTCAGACAGAGGTGGTTAATACAGGTAGGAAGTGGTGTGGACCATAGAGAAGCAGAGCTAGAGTGTGGTGAATCTCCAGTGACAGGACAAACTGGTTCCCAATGGGGACTCAAGAAAACAGAGTGCAGTTTCTACAAACACAGGTCACCAATGGCTGCCATGGGTAGTGACTTACCTCGTCTTAACACCTTCAATATAAGGATTTGGCCTTTGTCTAGGGGGTTTTGGTCACTGAAATCATAATTCAGGCCAAGTTTGCCATGCTTTATGCCTTTATATCAATAGTCCCTATACCACCACCACCATAACCCTTCCACCCATTGCAGTGATGCATCCAGATCTGGATTGTGACCCATGATCCTTAACATTCTCATCCTGATTGAAATGTCCCCATTATATGTCCCTTGTTCTTCAGGGCCCCTAGGTGACAGTGAACCAGTCCTCAGAGAAGAGTTCACCAGCACCATGAGCATCATAGTGGCATCATATCCAACACAAGAAAACTTTGAAGTCATGAACATATTCTGCCTGTGTTTAAATCTGTGGCCCATGCCATTGAAAATACCATGGTAATAACTAATCAAGGGGTTTTCACAGCTCAATCACAAGAAAACCCCAATAATTGGCTGGGCAATGGCAAAAGTTAATTAATACAGCTTCAGGTTTTGTTATTACCTTGAAATTTCTATGAATGGCATCAGCTAGAATAGGGCTGAGTGCAAACTACTCACCAAAACTTGAAAGCCCTCACTGAGAAAGCCACAGGATTTTAACAGGCAGACTTGTCAGGCAAAAAAAATAAGCATTTTTAGATAAAACATATTACAAATAAATAGTGAAATGTGTTTCATGTTTTAAGCATGCCAGTGGCAAAGATGCATGCATGTGGCTTCTTTTCTGAGTTGCATCTCTATCTTTGTCAATACAACACCATCTCACCATGGTAGAACACTGTAATTTGGACAACATATCAGTCTCTTGCAAGATGGAATTCTGGAAAGGTCAGCACTGTGCCACTACCCACAGCCTCTTCAGAAAGAATCCACCATGCCCACACTTCCTGCTGAAGGTGCAGGCCCAAGCAGCCATGTTTGGGGCTCAGTGCCCCAACCCCCTCTGCCCATAGATGATTGCCCCTGGCCCAGGCCTCTGAGCCAACCCTACACAGTCCATAGGCTAGTCAGGGAGTTACAGATGAATTGGACCAATCGGATTCTCTCTTAAGTTCCTGAACTTGAAGTAAACATAGCCATCAGTTAGTACTAGGACCAGAAGAAGTAGACATGTAGAGTGTTACATTTAATCATAGAAATCAAAGATCCAGGAGCTCTTGCTGCTGAAAGCCTAGGAGCCTTTGTGAATCTAGAATCACCTTTGTACTCTGGGCTCCTTGAAGCCAAGATTTAATATGGCTCCTGTTCTTAGGTTTCCATGAACATTTCTTTATCATTTAAAAATAATGTGACATAACACAATATGCTAAAGCCCTTTGTCTTGGGCTGGTTTGAATGGCTCTCTGTTCCTTGAAAGAAAAAAAGAGCCAAACTAAAACCAATGGGAAATTAAAACTGGGTTCCATTGGAACTCCTGGGCCACAAGGCCTTATAGAGAAATCACAAGAAGACAAACTGGCAATGTCTTAGCCATTACTGGGAGAGCAATAGAAACTAAAAAAAGAAAAAAGGGAACTGAAAGCCTTTAAAGACGATTTGGAAAGTTTGTGTGTGTATTCCTCCCTGTTGAGTATGCAATGACTTACAGAATCAACACCATGAATGGAGAAGACAGGCCTCACTGAGCTATCTCTCATGAGCGAAACCTAGCATTTTAACAACCAAACCTAAAATAGACTGTGAATGACTGCTGGTTATGAGATATGCTAGATGCACAGGAATCACAAGTGGCTGAAGCCAATTCACAAGAAAAACAGGATAATAATATTTGAAGCAGTCTCAAAAGCAGGTGGCCTGTTTAGGGTTTATCTACATGGCCTTGGTTTTTGTTTCCACTCAACTTTGGAAACTAAACACTGCTCTCTATTTAAAAATGTAAATGTATTGGTTCATATAGACTATGTCTAAATAAAACATAGGGTCCAAATATAACCTCAATGGTACCATTTCATGGCCAAAAATAGATATTTCATAGCCAGGAGTTAAATACTTGGTAACTATTTAAGTATTCCAATTGATTTAGCAATTGAATTATTACCGTGTTTGATTCATGAAGACATCCCACTAGTTCAAAAGCTAAACTTTGTAACTGAAGTTTTCACTGCTTGAATGGATTTTGTCTATGCCTGTGTTATACATCATGTCTTCTTGCCATGGGGAAGCAGTGTGGTAAAGTGGTTAAGTTAAGGACTTTGGTTAAGATGCGCCTAAATTCAAATTCAGGTTCAATGGTTTTCTACTCATGTGGCCTTGGGCAAGTTACTCCTGCAAGTCTTTTATTTCTCAAACAAGGATGATATTAATAATAGCACATACCTTACAAATGTTATAAAAATTAAATAAATTATGGTATATAAATTGCTTAAAACAGTACGTGGCCCATAGGAAATACTCTACAAATGTTTACTGCTATTATTTGTATTACTTTTATTGAACTCAAAAGTCTCATTGAATATATGTAAATATTGTGCTAAGTATGTGTTTTTATAAACTTTAAAACTCACAGTAGGAGGATAGAAATTATCATTCCAATTTGACAGTTGCAGAAAAGAGGTCAGAAATTGTTAACTAATTTGCTAAAGTTTGCCTGGTTACTTAATGGCAGAGCTGGGATTCATTAATTCACTCACCAATTCATTCAACATGTTTTTATTGGGTATTGGCTGTCCACACTACCCTAAGTGCAGGAGTACAGAAGGGAACCAAACACACATAAATTCTTGTCCTCATGGAGCTAAACTTCAGCTAGAGGGAACAGTTGAAAAACAAAAGGAGTCAGTAAAATGCATAGCAGATGAGATAGTAGAGTGTGCTGAGAAAACTTAAGCAGGGAAACACAGAGCAAGTGTGTGTGTTGGGAAGGGGAGGTTGGAGTTTAGAATGCATTTGTGTTTAGAACAGATAATTAAAGAAGGTCTTGCTGAGAAAGGCATGGCGAGAAAGGCCTGAGAAAAGAAAGAAGGTTGGCCATGGGGGGCATATCTAGGGAAAATGTTCCAGGCAGAAGACAAGAGCATGTGCAAAGGCCCTGAGGCAAGAGTGTGCCTGGAATGTTCCAGGAATAGGGGTAAAGTGAGACTGAAGCAGAGAAAAGAGGGAGAACACTAGGAGATGAAGTCTAAGAGTAGAGGGCTTGGGTGATGTTGGTATTTGCTAGGGAGCCCCTCCCCATGTTTGTGTTAACTGAGGCTCTGCCTCCACAAAGTCAACACGTCTTGAGAAGCCACTGATAGAAGAGTCTCCCACTTGGAAATCCCATCTCACCTCCCATACTCTCCATTCTGTAGAGAGAAAAGCCCAAACGTGTTACCAGCTGTCAGGTAGTTCATCGGAACTGGAAACCACCTCTCCAGCACCCCCTCAGCCGACGACTGGAAGCAACCATGACGATGGTGCTTGCAGAGATGTGCTGTGGTCTCTCTGAGCTCATCACGGCACCTTCCTAAGCAGGAGTTTCAATTCAAGGTCATTTTTGGTTCCTTTTCGGTAGCAGACTCAGAACCAGATCTACTCAAGTGCAGGAACAGGGCAGACACATTAATAGCCAGACCCCAGTGGGAGTTTTATTTTCCATTTCCTCCTCCCCCATATTTATTTGTTTCTTTATCTCCTCTGTGTGGTAAAGGTGACCTTGCATGGTATTTTCAGATGAAACTTTCAAAGGTAGGGTGAAGACTGGGAGGGTGTCAGCCTGCACTGGAGCCCACTCTTTCGCAGTGTGGCAGGCTCTGGAGTTGGGCTGCCTGGGTTCAAATTCCTATCCCCCCACTTAGAAGCTGTGTGACCTTGGTCACAATATGCAACTTCTTGGAGTCTCAGTTTTCCTATTTTTAATTTGGGGATAATGACATCTGCTTCATAGACTTATAGTAATAATTAAACAAAATTGCATTCCATTTAATGCTATTTTAGGATTTAGCCCAAACTGGGGGCTCCCCCCATTTCTGGGCTGCTTTTCATTACAATGAGAAGGATGTCTCAAGATATGAGAGGCAGGTGTCCAAATGATGTGGTTGTCTCTGCATTAACACTCCAAGCAAGATTCAGCTAATTTCTGCACACTTCCAGTCTTTCCCTGCTGGGTGGTCCCAGCCCCTCTAAGCCAAAAAGCCTCTTGAGTTCTTAGAAGCAGATAGTGGGAAGTCTGGAGGAGCAAGTGGTCCTCATATGGGGAAGTTGTTCTAACTGTCCTTATTACCTCCCCTGCAGCAGATGCTGAGCTTTCCTACCTCATGCAGAGCACTGAAGGAAGTGTTTGCAAATTCTTCTGTAAAAATATAAGAAAAAAGGAAACAAGCAAGCATCCTTTCTAGACAAGGAGGTTTAGCAAGAGAATCTGCAGGGATTACATTTTGCCTTTGTCAGTGTAATTTCTCTTTGGGGAAAAGAGCACATGGAATGTGGTGAGTGTTGTTTAAATGGTTACAGTGTTGTTTTCTATGTGTTCCAGTAGAAAACAAAAAATCACTACACGGTCATGTGAGAAATTCTCCCATGCCTGGGATTGGCCAATGGTCAATATTACCCTTGGCAGTAGTATAAACCAGTGAATAAATGATACATTAAGAATACCTACAGCATTTTATAGAAACAGCCAAAGCAATTATCTTAGGATCATTTTAACTGAAAAAGAAAATGTGTCCTGGAAATGCTTCTGTAGCTCTATGACTTAAACAAATATAATAAGATAAAGTTTTCTTATCGGCTCAGAGGACACTTTTGAAATGTCTTAGCATGGTTCCAAACTAACCTTCAACAGGCATAGCCCCTTGAGATTATGATTTTAAGTTGCTTGGCCTGTCATCACATAGGCTCAAGTGACCTTGGCATTTGTATCAAATGACCTTGACACAACTCCCTGAAATGCACTTATAGAAAAGCCATATGAAGGATTCTCCCCAGGTAAGAATGTTAGTGCTATATAGATACTCACCCCTGACTTACTTCGGTTATAAGTTCACATTGAGATGTGCCAGGATTTTTTTTGAAGGATGCACCATGGGACAAAAAAGCCTGTCTTAAAAATAGAGACCCACCAGGTCCACTCTTCATTCTACTCCCAGAGACATGTCCACTCAAAGACTGTTCCCAGCAGCTTTCTTCATAATAGCCCAAAGTTGAAAACAACTCCGTGTCCAATAATAGAAGAATGGATAAATGGTAGTAAATACTTTCAATGAACTACTACTCAAGAACTAAACAAATAATTCTAAAAAACTATTGCTACACACAGCAACTTGATTGGATCTCAAAACATGTCGAAGAAAAGAAACCAGACACAAAAACATTGGCACTGCATGATTCCATTTCCTTGAAATTGTGAGGCAGACAAAACTATGTATGGAGGTGGAGATCAGAAGAGAAGTTCTGATCTGGCCAACATAAGTCTTCAGAGCCCCTGAGATCATAGCACTTAGTATAGGCAACCCCTCACTCCAGTCTGACTGTGACTAATCACAAGCCCAGTTTCATGCACAGGGGATTGAGGCCAGTGACATCTGAGAGCAACCACAACAGGGTGGGGGTGGCACCTTCAAAAGCAGTTCAGTGGAGCTGAGTTCAACTCAGGTTTGCTTGGGCAGGTACAGCCCTAAATGATTTTGCAGTCTTACATGGGGTCTCACTACAAGTCAGATCTGATCTAGCTCCTGCCTCCAAAAACAATACCACAGTCTTGTGGGGAGGGGAAGTGAAAGGGCATGAAAGGCTCACCAATCCTGGGTTGCTTCCTGCTTTGGTGGTGACTTTGGCCAATCACGGCGAATGAATATCTTTGGGGCAGCTACATGACCAAGTTGAGTTAGCGTCCACACCATGGTCATGGTGGCTACAGTCAGGGTCCCCTGGAGTCAGGTGATACATCAAAGAGCTGGAGAGTGAAAATGAAGAGACTGTTTAGATTGCAGACACGTCTAACCTGTGGCCTAGAATGGTTTTGAATGCAGCCCAATGTAAATTCATAAACTTTCTTAAAACATTACGAGATTTTTTTTGCAACCTTATCTTTTTCTTAGCTCATCAGCCATCGTTCATGTTAGTGTACTTTCTGTGTGGCCCAAGACAATTCTTCTTCTGGTGTGGCCCAGGGAAGCCGAAAGATTGGACACCCCTGGTTTAGAGAGACAGATATCAAGGATCAGCCACAGCAGTGTCCATTCTCCTCCCCAACCTGAAGGAAAGGAGATGGAACGATGTTACCCAGAGTCCCATGAGGGCCAGAGGGGTGTAAGAGGCTTTCCAATTGGAGCTGTGGCTGCAGGAGACCACAGCTACCACCTGAATCTCTAAAGTCAAGGAGAAAGCAGAGGAATAAATACATGAACTTTTCTCTCCTCCTACCTTCCCACTTTGTCCCGCCAAACCCACCCATAAACCACAAGGTAAGGAAGTCTAGTTAATGCAATTTGTAGTGCGCAGCCAGCCTCCCGAGGCACAGAGCAGGGCCGAAAAGGGTGGAGAACGAACCGTAGGGGGAAAAGGAAGAGTAATCAGAATATTAACCCATGATGGTCCCGTAGTTCAAGGTCATCTGAGAAAAAGCAAAAATGATTAATTTTTATCAACAATAATACACATTTGTATAACATTTTATGTTTTATAACATATTTTTATATAAACATGACTTTTGAGTTATACAGTATCCCTATGAATTAGATAAGGCCCTATTACTCAGGTCGTTTTTAACTCTGAAGCCCAGAGAAATTGAATGATTTATCCAAACTTATGGTCACATAGCAAGTGAGTTGTGAAGTTCATATTAGAAATGAGGCCCTCTGATTCCTAATCCAGTGTTCCTCTCAAGTTGTGAAATTAATTTACCTGGGCAGGCACCTCTGGCTCTCAAAGGTACTCAGATACAGCTATCCTGACTGGCATGCCTTGTGGCCCTGGCCTGGCTGGGCCTTCCTGAGTTGTTTTCAATTAGCAAATATTCCTGACACTTCAATTATTCCAACCCAAAACAATGAAGACACTGTGCAAGAAGCTTCATAAATTTCATTCAGTTGGATGCAATGAGAATAATATAAGTCAAAGCTTTGTGTGTAGTCCCTAAAAAAAAATCACCCAACAAAACAGAGATTGTTGTAATGAAAACGTCTAGGCTAGAAAAAAAGAGGCAACACAGACTCTGTGTTTCATGAACCTGGCTCTGATTCTTTCTTTCATCTCCATTACCATGTCTCTGCAGAGAAAGTGTCTTCCTCAGCAACCCCATGCTTTGCATTCTCCTACATGAGAAAGCAAGGCCTGCTTACAAGTAGACAATCCAAATGGTGCTTGATAAGGATTCTTTAAACCTTCCTATAACTGGTGTCATCATTTCTATATACAGCTTCCCAAGCCACTTCTTCTACCCCATTGGTATGAGTTAAACTGTGTCCCCTCTAAAAAAGATACTCACATGTTGAATCCCTGCTCCCCTCCACCAGTACCTCAGAATGTGACCTTTTTTGGAAATCAGGCCCATTCACAGGTAATCACAGCAAAATGAGGTCATTAGGATGGGCCCTAATCCAATAGGACTGTTGTCCTTTACAAAGGGGGAATTTGGACACATCAACAGACACCCTGAGAGGGAAAAGGATAAGAAGAGACAGGTATAAGTCTGGGAATGCCTGAGGCCACCAGAAGCTAGAAGAGAAACCCAGAACAGATTCTTCCTTAGTGCTTTCAGAATGTACACACATACCCAAGAGGTAACCAGAAAAATGGTAATTAGTTTCTTGGTAAAACTCAAGGTTTTATAGAAAAATGTCCAAAGACAGTGTTAGCAAATTGTACATAGATTAAATATTGCTCCTTTCTTCCACCTCTGGAGAGTAGATCCAGTAACAGTAGTCATTGGATTAATGGGTTAGTTGTAATGACTGATGTGTTAATACTTGAATTAATTAGGAGACTTTTGGTCACAAGTAATAGAAAATCTACATTAAAGTGTTTTAAACAATAAAGGCAACATCTTAGCTCTCATATCTGAAAATGCAGATGTAGTCTGGGCTTTAAGCATGGTTTGATCAAGGCTCTAAATAAATTTCTATGATTCTCTTAATCTTGCCTTTCTTGTGTTGATTCCATCCTCAGGTTGCTTTGCCTCATGGCAGCAAAATGATTGCTATGGCTCCAGCATGCATCTTGGAACCCTGCACTTCCCAGAGGAAGTACACTTTTACGAGTATACCCCAGAATCCCCAGCAAAATTTTTGGATGTGGTGCTGATTACACCATCTCCAACCAGTCCTAGGGAAAGCCAAGTGCTTACTGGCTTGTACTTGACTTGTATGGTCCAATCACTATGTCAAGAGCCCTGGCATTCCCTAACAGCTTAGACCACACAGGGTCTACTTCTGGGGCTGGAGGTGAGTGACCAAACAACCTAACCTGTGCATATTAAGCTTCATATAAAACTTTACACAACCTTAACATAAAACCTTACCATATTAACATGGTACAGATCTGACTTTTATAAAAATATGAGCTTCAGCTATAACCATCTGCTAGAATGTGAAATCCAGAATAGGAAGATTTTCTTTCATATCTTAGGAGGGGCTGTGAGTAGAAGAATTAAGACTGTATTTATTTTATTTATCAAGCACTGTTCCAGTTACTATGGCTACATAAGAAGTTATCTCAAAACTTAGTGTCTTAAAATAACAATAATTGTTTATTATCTCTCATGGTTTCTGTTGATCAGGAATTCGGGACCAGCATAATTAAGCATGTCTGGCTCAGGGTCTGTTATGTGGTGGTAGTTACTAGATGGTTATGGCTGGGGTCATCTCAAAGACTTCATTCGTCCATCTGGCACCTGATCTGGGACAACCCCAACAGCTCAAGCTCTTTGGCCATCTCTCTCTGTTCCTGTGTTGTCTATTCACGTGATCTCTCCAGTAGCAGCTTCAGGGGAGAGCTCCCAAGGTGTGTGCGTGTGTATCTGTGTATATATACGTACATATATACAGAGAAAAAGAGAGAGACGGAGAGACAGACAGAGAGACAGGGAGCCAGAGAGGTGAACATGTTTTCACCTTTTACGACCCAGCTTTGGAAGCTAGCAGCCTCACTTCTGCAAAGTTGTGTTCATCAAGACAGTCATAAAGTCCCACCGGGTTCAAGGAGAGGGAATATAGACCCCACCCCTTAATGGAGAGCAGCACATTTCTAGAAGACCATATGGGACCGGAAAATTGCGGTATCTGTGTGAAAAATACAATCTGCCACACTCACTCAGAGCAGTTGTACACCATGGTGTCCTCAGTGCATTACAAATATTAACTCATTTAATGAATCGGGTACTGGTCTTACTTTTAGGGATGACAGAAGCTGTCTGTGTCCCACCCATACCTCCTAGGTCCTCACTATTTCAGAGCCTACCAGCTCAACTCCCAAATATCAGAACTTGGCCTGAGAGCTTCTGCCTGCTGTGCTCCAGCATGCGAAATGTGTTGGGGAATAAATGCCCTCTAGGAGCAGCCATAACTCATGATTGACAGAAACTGTAGAAGTACCTTGGCTCCCGCAGCTGTCAGTGGTAGGGTGGGGATTTACTTCCAGGGCATGTGTTCTACCATGATCCCCAGAGGTCCCCAGGGAGATTAATGCTCCAGTGGCCCACTGTGGTTACATGCTTGAAAATACAACTTAATCAGCTGTCTTCTTTTTCCTGTCGTATTCCCACCACCACATTGGTGTTTCCTGCAACTCCCAAACAAACTACTTGTATTTGAAGCTTTCTTGGGGAACACAACCTCGAACTCAGAACTTCGTTTTTCTTCTTTTCCTCTCTGTGCTCTCTCCTTCAAAGCTATTCTCTCCTCCTACCTACTGCCACACGATGGACATATGATGATTCAGAAATTTCTGCCTATCCCTTGTGTCACCAGACGGATATTTCCAACTGGCTGTCTTGACCTCAAAGTCAACATGCCTGAAGTCAAACTCATCTTCACCCACAAAATAAGTTGCTTCTCTAGTTCTCTAGTTCTTCTCTAGTTCTCTGAACCATTCCTCCATCACACACATTCTCAAAATCCCAGAGGAAAGAAAACTAATATAAATAAGACACCAGGTACTACACCTTGCTTCATTTAACCCTCATAACAGGCAAGAAGGCAGACAAAACTGTCTCCATTTTTAAATGAGGAAACAGAGGTTTAAAGGGGTTAAAGAATTTGCCTGGAGTTAGAAAGTAAAGCCAAAGTAGCTTAAAAAATAGAGCTGGGATTAAAATTCAGATCTGATTCACCACAAAGTTTGTGCTCTCTTCATCCTTCACCCCTACCTCTTGCATCTGCCTTTCCCTTCCATTCCCCACTTTACCACTCCCAATGTCGGTCACACCCAATGGGGGAGACTCTAAGAAGTCTCCCTGCTTATAACAGTCAAGAGGGGAAGCTGTATAGGATACAGCAGTAAGTGCTTGCTAGCGGGGAACTGAGGTACAACTAGTCTAATGTATGGTCTCTAGCCTCAGAGGAATTCACACTTTAGCACAGACAGTAGGAAAGAGGTGGTGGGAGGGAGGTGAGAAAAAAGGGTGGGAGGTAGTTAAAAGGGTGGAGAGGAATTGGGTGTGGGCTGTGGAGGGAATCTGCCAATCTCATGATTTACCATGGAAACCTTTGTCTGCTATGCCCCACCCCTTTTCTGGGCATTTGCCCTCATTCCTCCCTGCTATCTACACAAGCACAATGAGAGCAACCATGATTGTAGAATGACTTTTTCTCCTGACACCAACCTAAATGCAAAACTAAGCTGCCCAAAGAAGCTTGTTTAGGGGGTGAATGTTTACAAGCATTGATTGTGTTGTTTTTTTTTTTTTTCAATATTACTAACACATATTTGTTCAGCTCTTACTAAAGGACCAGACTCTGTGCTAAGCACTTTCTAGGCATTATGTTATTTAATCTACACAGTAGTCACACATATTTCCCAGCTAGGAAGCTAAGCTCACAGAAATGTACCTGGGGGCCCAGGGTTGAGTTGGGCAGAGTCAGACCTGATACTGCCAGCTCTAGAAGCCCCTACACTTTACCACTATATTAAACCATCAACCTACTACATACTTCAAAAAATGGTTTCTTGTCACAAAAATAACATACTCACATTGTGTGTGTGTGTGCATGTGTGCATGTGCGCGCGCGTGTGTGTAGTTATTGTATAGATAAACAAGACATAAGAAAATGAAGCATACTGTTATCCCACCATCCAGAAATAACTACTGCTAACACAATGGCATATGTGCTCCAAGACTTCAGTATGCCTTTACATACAATTCTTCCTTAATAAAAATTGGATTATGTAGTATATACAGTTTTGTGATTTTATTCATAAAACAATGTATTACACACTTTTTTCTTTATCATAAAATAGTCTTCTATGATATAGTAGGCTGTACAGGGCTCCTTTATTCCTTTGAATAGATGCACCAGGACTTATTTAACCTATTCTTTATTGTTAAACATTTAGGGTTTTGTTTTTTGGCTTTTCACTCTTGTAAATAATTCTGTGACGAACATCTGTGTAGCTGAAGCTTTCCAACTGGGATCCTTGTACCCTCCCCCAAATCCTTTGTCACACTTCAGCTTGAGGGATCATGGCCTTGGCACATGATGCTTCATCTGTTTGGAGTACCTATCCTCACTCTGCATTCACTGGCTAATTCATGCTGTCTCTCAGGTCTCAGCCAAAATGCAGCTTCCTCTAGGAAGGCTTCCTGGACTGCTCAGATTAGATCAGGCCCCTTGGTTTTTTGTGCTTATAGACTCTACATACTTCCTTCACTGCATTTAAAATATTTATGATTAATTAATTGGTCATGTAATTCTTTTTCTAATGGCAATCTTCCCTTCTAGACTATTCATTTCATGAGTCACTGTGACTCCATATTTCATCGTGCTATCACAGGGCCTAGCAAGGGCACAGAGTAGGCACTCAGTGAATATTTTTGAATAAACAAATGAATGAATCTTTGCTTTCTTAAGTAAAGTTAAATTTTCTCAACTAAAGCTAAAAACAAAAAAAAAATGTTACTTTTGTTAACAAATCGTTTTTTGAAGGATGTACTACATTGGCAGTTTAATTTAAGTGGTGAAGT
Organism: Lyroderma lyra; assembly: GCA_004026885.1. Taxonomy (NCBI): domain Eukaryota; kingdom Metazoa; phylum Chordata; class Mammalia; order Chiroptera; family Megadermatidae; genus Lyroderma; species Lyroderma lyra. The sequence continues at coordinate 681,501 of PVJL010000062.1, read as the reverse complement.
GTAGGAGGTTCTAGAGTTGGCAGTATCAGATTTGGCTTTGCCCATCTCAAATAACATACACATTTGTAAGACTTTTCATATATTGTTCAATTGTGCTCCAGAAAAGTTGTAATGATTCATTCTTATTACCATCACTAGTGCATAGAGGGCAGGTCTCCCTTTTAAGTATCTTCAGCCAAAACATCACTTTTTTTTTACAAGGTAGTTTGTCAAACAATTGGCCAAATTGCATCACTCAGTATTGGAGTTCCCTCCAAAAATCAAGTTGTGTATAGGTAGAACAGTAAACTATTTTACAAAATGGACTCTGAATCCACAGAGTGTACCTTGCTGCTTTTGTATTTATCATTACTGTATATTAGTTCTACCCTCAGATCCTATTTTTCTAATTTTACAATGATGACTACCACTTGATCTACATCAATATGCCATGCTCATGCTGTTTCTGCATTGTCTCATGTAATCCATGCACAAGCCCAATAAGATAAATATCATGATTACTCTCAATCACAAATGAGTAATTGAGGCACAGAGAGGTTAGGTGACTTGCCTGAGGTCACACAGCTAACCAGGGATGGAGCTGATATTTAAATATACACAGTCCTGATTCTCGAGCTTGTGCTCTTACTTACAGCTTCCAGTATCAACAAACATCTCTGCCTTTTTAGATCCCACTTTCAAGCTACCTTGAGTTTAAAAAAAAAGTCTTGCATACAGTACTATTTCAAAATCATTCTTCCAGAGATATTGATAGGTATTTTAACCACTTACTATATGCCATATGGCTTATTACATCAACTCATTTTCAGTATTTTTATTTCAGTGTTGTTATTATTATTATTGCCACTTTACAGATGACAAACTGAGGCTCACATAAATTACATTATTTTCCCACACAGCTAGGAGGCAGTAGAATGAAAATCTGAATCTTTAAGTTATAACTGGTGCCCACCTTCCCCAGCTGACTCCCAGCTATTACCTGCATGTTACCCCATCGTTAAACAATTTTTTAGTCAAGACTTTCATGAAACAAACACACCTGCTGGAAAAAGTACCTGAATGGGATGTAGAAGATTCTAGTTCTAATGTTGTCACTAACTAACCTTGTGATCTCAAGTGCAAAGAAATTATGAACTCCAAAGTCCCTTCTGATTCTAAATTCTGCAGCTCTATGCACTGGGCAGTAGAAAGAACATAAGCTTTGACATCAGAAAGATCGGTTTTCAAAATGTGACTTGCCACTTTGCAGCTGATGGATCTTGGTTATGACAATTAAACTTTCTGGATTTTAGTATCCTCATCATTGTTCTATTAGTATGAAAATTAGAGCTGGCATGTCAGGCAAATCCTGGCACGTAGTGGGTATCAATGAAGGGCAATGACGCTGGTGCTGATGCTGGCTGTGCTGGTGGCCTGACAGCGACTGCCTTCCATGGCCTGTGTAAGCCTCAGTCACCCTGCAGGGCTCTGCATGCACATTTATCTCTGAGTAACACTTAAAACATGCTCACACACTTGAACTTTCCTGTAACTATGATACAAGCTTTTCCTTAAGGTCACCTTCACTTTGTACGGAAAGTCTGAAAGCGTACAGTCAGAGTTGCGTAACTGTGAGGCTGGCCTGCAAAGGAAGCCGCTCTTCTACTCCTCCTTCAAAATGTTTTTTTCAGCAACTTGAGGCATTCCCCTTGTGGGCGTGTGATCTCCCCAACAGCAGCAATAGCTCAAGCAGCCACAACCACAGCCCTCAGCTGCTGCAAGGGAGTGCACGGGGCACCTGGCCTCCTGCAGGCCCCGAGCTCAGGAGCTGTTCCATCTGGTGGAAACCGGAGAAAAGGCGGGCCAAGTTCAAAGGCCTCTGGGCTTGCCCAGAGTAGCAAAAGCATAGGATTGGATGTTCCTCCCCAAGACAAAACTGACTCTAGGAGAATCTCTGGTCAAGTCCCAGCAGCCCAGGACCCCAAAGATGCCAGGAGAACCAAGGTACTCAAATGACCTTCTGCTCAGACAAAAATGCACCCTAGTCTGTGGTCCAGGTAGGCAAGTGAGGTGCTGCCCTGTCAGTGCAGTCATGTTCCAGACACATTTCAGCCAACAGGACAAGAGCTGTAGAAACAGGCTCCCTTCTGCTGGGTGGGGTTCTTAGTCCTGGTCTCACTTCAATCAAAAATACACAAAATATGTGGGCAGATATTATGACAGCCAATCCTTACATCAAATTCACTATGTGGTGGGCATGTCTATGCACTTAACAATCTCCAAAACTCCAAAGGGTAAATAACATCATTATACCCACTTCACACATGAGGAATAAGCAAAAAAATAACTTGCCTAAGATCACACAATAAACATGGCATGGACAGGGTTTGAATCCACTCAGCAAATCTGGCTTTAGGCACCACTCTGCAAACCACCATGTTTTGCAAAAGGAAAATTATAAAGGACTGATCAACATGTGAAAAGATGCATAACCTCACCAGTGACCAGGGAGAAAGTATGGGAAGTGGACATACCCTTCGAGTACACATTGAAAGCTGGTATGTCAGTGTCTTATCAAAGCGTAAACTGAATTGCCTTTGGGCGAGGATTTCACTTCCAGTAATCTATACTTCTGGAATACTCAGAAAGTTTTATGTACAAGGAAGATTACATATGGCACATTTGTGCAAGATTCTCTAACCATGTCTGTACCTGACTCCCAGTAAGGCCCCTGCACTTGTTATGGTGTGCCAGACATACTTGCAGAAGTATACAAACAATGAATATCTATTTAGCTAAGCAATGATGTGCTTGTCCAAATATTGTAATATTGCTACTAACAATTCAATAGTGCAAGTGCATCCAGATCCAAGTTCTGCAAAACTGAAATAAATCACAAAGAGGCTCTTCTCTTCCCAGCGCCATGTGCCAAGAGGGTGGGCACTACCTACTGTGTTATCCTGGCTCCCTTGCTCTGGAGCTTCTGGCACTGTTCAGCCCTTGGAGACATCAGTAAATCAAAGGGTAGGAGTGAGGTAGAGTACTCATTCCCCCCTCCCCCCATCTGTACCCACTCCCTCCATACCAGGTTGGAGTTTCCTCAGTGACTGGAATTCCTTGCAGCCCAGCTCAGCACCAGCTCTCGATGAATGGCCCCACTTTCACAGTTATGACTCACTCTGGGTTTGGTGACACCTTTCCTTCCCCTTCAGATTTAGAGGAGGGGACAGTTTCCGCTGTTGCTCGTCTCTGGTTTCGTAAGCAACCATCCCTGTTGCTTAGAGTCACCTGCCCTCACTTCTGTAAATAGCCCCAAAACTGAACAGTCTTCAATTTGAAGCCCTCGAATGTACCATCTGTTTTTGTCAGGACCCTAAGTGATTCAATCTCTGATTTTTATCCAGTGCGCATTTGTTGAGCACCTACTGTGTTCTGGCAAATCAATCCGTTACTGGCGTTACAGCACAAGGAAGTCAGTCCCTTCTACCTGCTGGCCAGGGGGAGTAGCCCCCACACCGGACCTTTTCCTCAAAATTTGGTCAGAGTTTTGCTCTTTTCCAGACAAAAAAGAATTAAGATGGTCTACACTCTCTTAAATTACTTCTTGTTCAGGTGTCAGTATAAGATAAATCTGAATTCAGTTAAGATATCTAAGTCTCTAGAAAGCTCCTAAGAACTTTAACTAATAGAACAAATGCAGTGAGTTTAAGGAGACTGAGGGAGAGCTAAGTGCAAGTAAACCTGTTTCTACTTGATGTCCCCATTTCAGAGGATGCTATCAACCTCCCGGTCCCAAACCCAAGCCCTGAAATCTTCAGCTCCATCACTCTAAATCTCTCTCTGATGTATGCTCTCCTACCATCTCCAGTTCTATTGCCTCGGTCCGGGCTTAGACCTTTTCTTGTCTGATTCGTGACTGTCAGGAGGAGTGGATTGTGTCATCTCTGAAATCCCAACCTAGCATAGTGTCTGGAATATAGTGAGCCCTCAATAAAGTTGATTGCCTGAATAAAAGTCCATCACAGGAGCCTCCCACCCCCACCAGCCTATCATCCCTCCCACCCCATGAGATCTTTCTAAATCAGGGATATATGTGCATTATTACTTAAAGTCCTTCAATATTTCCAACATAGCTTTTAGCCAGGAGTTGCCAAACTTTCTCTGTAAAAAAAAAACAAAAAACAGAGCAAATATTTTCGTTTTTGTGGGCCTAGCCTCTGTTGCAACTATTCACCTCCGCTGTTGTGGTGTGAAAGCAGCCACAGAAGATACATAATGAACAAGCGCGGCCTCATTCCAATAAACTTGATTTACAAAAGTAAGTGGCAAACCAGATTTAGTCCAGAGGCCGCAGTTTTCCAACCCTGCCCCGAGCAAGTCCGTGTAAGCTGGCTGGCAGGGCGTCTCAGGCTGTGTGGCCTGGCTTCCATCTAGCTTTCTCTCCTAGCACCCCTACCTCCCACCTCACCCTCCATCAATGGCACGTTTTTCACTTTCGCTTTCCAGTATCTGACTCTGCACTTGCTGCTCTCCCTTTCTGGAAGCCCCTCCCCTATCTATATGCCATGATGTCTTTCGAAAGTCCTTGATTGAAGCCTTCCCAGTGGATCGTCCCCATGCCTGCCCCAGAGAATGACTTTGCCCTCCGTTTGTCGCCTTTGCATCTGCTTCCATTAATGCACGTCATCCTCTATCCTAGCATTACTTATTGACAGAGCTGTGCCCAGGTACGGAAGGGGACGATGCCTGGTGTAGAGGTGCCTAAGAATTGTTGTTAAATTGAATCAAGATCAAGATACGTCTTAGTACAGTGATTCCAGATATGCCAGAGACAGCTTTAGTTTTTGCCCACAACCCTAGCATAATTATTAATTAGTGCCCCTTTTCACTCTCAGAAGTGACCTGATATGGATAATAAATGACACGGTCGCCCTACCTTTTAGCATTCTTTGATCCATATTGCATAGGTGGCTGTCTGCTCAGCCTATCTGTGCGGCCAACAGCAGATGGTTCTCAGGATCCCCCTTCCCAGTGTTTGGGGGGCACATCAGTGTCCCTGGCTTCCCCAGGCCAGGACCGATAGCTGTGGGGCCAGGGTGACGAGGGTGCCAATTCAGGTTCAGCAGCCTGTGTCCACGCAGCCCGTGTGTGTGCGTGGGGCTGAGCACAGCAACACGTTGGAGGAGGGTACACTCCCACAGTGACTAGTTACCTCTGCCCTACCTGCGACCCAGAACAATTCTAATGGAAGCCAGGGCAGTGGGGAGAGAGCAACAGAACTCCATGCTCAATGCAGGAAATCCTTCACACCCCAGCCCCACCAAGAAAAGGCCATCTTAGGGCCTGTATGCACAAAGGGAGTGTAATTCAGTACAGCGACGATCCCTTATCAAGGGTCGTAGGAGTGGCTCCTGGACAAGGTGTCTAGAAAAGAGAAAAAGAAACGCTGAATGACCGTTCTCCCCACGCCTTCTCCACTTGTTTGACAAGCAATCTGGTTGCCCTCGCCTCTTTCCTGAACTTCCTTCCTCCTCCCCCGCATCTCAGACACTTCCACCTCTGTTCGCTGGGCCCCTCAGAGGAATACGAAATGGCCACCCGGAAGTGGGGCAGCATAAGGAGCCCTTGGTTCTTTGAAAGCCATCTCAGACCCAGGAACGGTTCCCACAGCTCTCGCAGCTCTGAATTCAAAGGGAAAGGAAACTAAACACATTTACCAAACATGTGCCCCTCTGCGCTGAATCCAAGGTGTTATCTAAATGACCATCTTCACAAAGCTGCCTTCCTAAAGGGTCAGCCTTATTATTTCCAAGACAACGAAGCCCCTTCTGACCTCAAAGCTCTAACTCGTGACCCGGAATCTCTGCTCCTAGTTTTTGTTTAGTAAGTCGTTAGAATAGCTTTTGACTAATTCCCGGTTACATTCAAATTTTTGAAGAGACTTGCTGCCCTCGTTGTATATCAGGCGGTGCCCTGCTTTAAAGATATGTGCCAATAAACAAAAATTCAAATGGAGGAAACAAAGTGATCCCTAGCAAACATTCAGAAGGATTCTGTGCACAATGAACGTTCACTGCAGAGTTTCTTTACAAATTCAAAGTGCTCCTGAATTTAAATGTGTATTCGTGGCTCCTTAAAGCAATGACTTCAAGAACCACTGTTAAATAAAGATTCTCTCTCAAACTATGACAAAAGGAATACAAGAATCTATTCCAAACTTTTTAGAAACACTTTTCCCCTCCCCCTGTGACTTACATTGCATGGAACACATATATACATGCTTGATATATGACACAAAAAAAATTACCAAAGAATAAATCAAAACAATTTGGTGGTAAAAGCTGTGAATTCTGAGACTTCAGCAAATTAGTGATTTATGCACAAGATACTCCATAAGCTTAGAACAGGGGACCAGAGCTAAATAAGGAATGCTCCCTGTTCTCAATGAGCTAGCCAGTGAATACAAATAATTTACATAAGACCGAAAATGAGCTATGTGATGTTGAACAATTTATGTAACCTTACTAAATGGCTACCTCCCCTATAAAACAGCAAGTTCTCATTTCATAGGATCTCTCTGAGGATTCAATGAGGTGACATGGACAAAGAGCATGGTAGAGTGCAGGGAAATAGACTAGGCCATCATCAGATGTTAGTTGTACTGCTCTTGCAATTCTCGTCACCATCCATATGTGCCTTACATAACAGTAATTTTAGAAAGCAGAAGGAAGAGATTATTTAATGAGAAGGATGAAGAATGGCTGGATGGAGGAGGCAGAAGATGAGCTGGATCTTTGAGGATGATGGGGAGAGGAGATAGAGTTGAGGAGTCGTCCAAGGTAAGAAGGTACCTCGGCTTCAATAGGAGGAAGGACAGGTTCTCAGGAGTGTATGCCAGGTCCTAGATGCCACACACAGGTTTGGCTGGCAGGAAGGATACTTGATAGGGAGAAACAGGAAGTAAGGCTGGGAAAAGAGGTTGACATCAAATTTTAAAGAAAGTTTTACCTTCCTGGTTGAGATATTTCAATGTTATTTTATAGTCCATAGGGAGCCACCAATGGCTTTTAAGAAGAGGAATAATATCTTTTTAGTTATTAATATATTTGAGATAAATTTTTTCTGGTGGCAGTGGACCAAATGGCCAATAGCAGAGACTGATCAGAAGGTGATTTAATAGCCCGGGAGGGAGATCGTGAGAACCTCTCAAAATTCAGAGACTGTCGAATACAAACGAAGGGGACAGAGGGGAGAAACATTTTTGAAAGAAGATCGGCAGGCCTACTTTAAGAAAGAAGGAGAGATAGAGTCATCTTCCAGTGATTCATAGACGTTGAACTCGGGTACAGGTGCCATTAAGTTAGGGAATGCAGGAAGAGAGAGCAGTTCACAGGCCAGGTGAGAAGACACCTCGAGCTCTCGTGCCTGACTCTAAGGCTTCTATTGGCGAGGCCTCGGGTGGAAATGAATCTCTCTGTGTCCTCATCTGTAAAATGGGGATATCTGAGTATATTCCCTATCTTCATGCAAATAGCTTTACTAATTTCTAAGTTTGGGCTTCTCAGGGGCTAGAGTCTCTCTAGTCGTGATTCACTGTAATTTTGGGAGTAAATGAATGAATCACCCACTGTGAGCCTATTTATATCTATTACTATTTAGCCAGAAAGCCTGAAATAGACTGCCAAAGTCAACTATCGGCCCATTTTAAAAGCATTCACTTGGAAACAGAAGATGGGTTTTGTCTGCTAAATGTCATTTCCTTTGGTGTACAAAATTGCAATAGTAGTTAGTGAGGCCTTATAATTCCTTGGCAACTTGGATGAAAATTATAATATTGTATCAGGCAGTGTCAGGCAAAAAAATGAACCATATTAGGTATTTTGACAGGGAGAATATAATGTAGGGATTCGGTAAATAGGAGTTGGAGGGTTGAAAAGGCAAAACGAAAACCCTGAACTAACAACAAGGTAATAACTGCAAGCAGTTGTCACCACGACTAAGGAGCACGAAGGGCAAAGAATGGGGTTTTCACCTCCAAGCTGGAACTCAGACGTCCATAGAGGGACTACTGTCTGGCTACTGCTGCTCTCGGCCAAGTGCACTGAGGCTGCCACTGGAAGTGCTAGAAGAAGCCGAATTAGAGCCAATCCCCCTGCTGCGGTGAAGGGGCATTGTTGGAGTCATGCTGGCCTGAACAGCCAACTAGGAAGGAGCAGGTCCCTTCGCCCCTGCTCCTGCCCTCCTGCCCCCTATTAGAAGAAGCTAACACAAAGCCACCTAACAAAGGAGAAATACAGTTTGCAAATTCCCAGCATCCCTAAAGCTATAGAAGGGTGGATTTGAAACTGAGAACCAACAGAATAACTAACATGAGGACTTTTACATAGCACATGATTTGAGAAATAATCAGATTGCTATATGTATTTTCTAAAGAGGTAACCAAAAAACACAAAAACTGATTCAGATACTTGAGCACAGACTAGAAATACTAAGTTATTCTCCTGCAAGCCTCAAACAAAAGAAATGTATGGTGAAGGTGCTTATAATGATGAATCAGATATGTATAGAGATTGAGGCAGACACATCCTAAGGTGACTCCACTGGTTTATGTCATTTTATAATTCCATCATCCCCCTACCACCACCACCAAGTGTGAGAGACTGGAATTGCTTCTACCAGATAAAATACCTCAAAGGTGATGGGACATGACTCCCTTGATTACATTGTTATCCAGACTCCATCCTAGTCATCTGGAGTGAGAGAGATTCTCCCGCTAGCCTTGAAGAAGCAAACACCCACATTGCGAATTGCTGATGGCCTCTAGGACCTGAGGGTGACTTCTAGTCAAAGGCCAGTAAGAAGCATGGACCCTCAGTGATTCAACCACAAAGAAATCAATTTCATCAACGGCCTCAATGAGCTTGGAAACGAATCACCACCACCACCACCCCCCCCCCAGAAGCCCAGTTGAGACTGTAGTCTGGGTCAACACCTGCTGGCAACCTGCTGAGACCCTGAGCCGAGGACCCAGCTAAGCTGTACCCAAACTCCTGATATATGGAAAACTGTGTTCATAAATTGGTGCTGTTTTAAGCCACTAGGTGTGTGGTAATTTGTTACATGGCAATACAAAACCAATACAGGGATAATCCTCATATCTCTTATCTCCCATCTACATTCAATGTTGCCCGAATGTTGATTGAGCATCTAACATGGGCCAGGTGTTTTCAGTCTTCAAGAAGCCAGTTCGGTAGAGGAAGCAGACCAGTAACCACGCCACTACAGTCACGTGTGATGTGTTCACAAGGTAGATGGGCCCAAGGGGCCGCAGAGCCTGACCAGAACAGGGGCCTGGGAAGCCTTCCAAGGAAGAAGTCCTAGTTAAAAGCAGGTTAACTAGTCAACTGAAAAATGAGGCTTTAGGCCAAGGTCCAAAAATATTAGATTGTTCTTGATTACTGATCAGTTTTCTCTAACTTCATACATCCACCAGAAAGCAGGAACTGCTCTTCCTTAAATTGTTTTTCTTCCATCGGATTTACACTCATAGTTCAGTATTCAATTGAAAATCCAGAATCCAGAAGCGTTAAAAAAAAAAAAGAAAGAAAAGAAATGTGTGCTTGAACTTAAATATGTCTCCTGATAGAGATTAGATTAGCGATTGTTTGTCTTAATAACCAGCACTTCCTCTTGAAACTGTGCCCAAAACAACCTTAAAAAGCTCTAATTTCATGAAACGTGTCACTTCCTCCCCACTCACAGCCCCCTTTTTCCTTCCTTCCCCTGGGTCTCACTTTTTTTTTTTTTTTAATGTAATGCTTTAGCGTTTGAAATAATACCCTCTTTGGCTAGCTGATATGATATAATTTCCATTTTTCGGGGGAGAGTTTTGATCTTGGCCAAGGTCACAGACAGGGTTAGAAACAACAGAACTGAGATCAATTCCTCACCCCAGGAGCCTCTAGATGAGCCCCTTAGCAGTTTTCTTGTCATCATCTGAACTTGGACTGGCCTCCCATCCACGCCCACCCAGTCTTCCCAGGCGCCTCCTTCCCAGAACATCACAGAGCCAGTTCTCCACATCCATGATCAGCTCAGCCACGCTGCTCAGAGGAACTTTGGGGCAGCGACACGATGGTAGGGGTGAGCTCCCAACCCAGCTTCATCACACCAAGCGAAGGCATAAAAGACAATAAAATAGGAAAGAAAAATATGACCATAGCTGGCTTTCACCAACACCAGAGTGACCAGTTCAGGGATTTCTTGACTGTTCAGGCAAAGACTCAAGTCCCCCTACCCAACCCTGTCCATTTTGTGTTAGGTCCCCAAATATTTGCTGATCAACCTGTTAGCTGACTCTGGTTATCATGACAGTTGTTTAGGGAGGAATTCTGTCTTCTTTGAGTTCTCTTAAAGCACCACGTACTCCTCCCACAAGGGCAGTATAATTAGTAACATAAAAACACTGCAGGGCTACCATCTCCTTTAAGGTGGGCTATTAACTTTTCAGAGGGTGTGAAGAGTTACCACTCTATTTTAAATACAGCTAATGCCAAGGAACCCACATTCAAAGTTCTAAAACAGAAGCTACTCACCCACCACCACCCACAGCACTAGTGATTGAGATTTTTTTTCAACTTGGCCCATTATTTATTTAGACTCAGAATTGATTTCTATCTGGATGATGCAGTCATTCAAGCTGACGTCTCCAAAGCATCCAGTAGTACAGTCCCTTTCCCTTAAAAAAAGTACCAATGAGGTTCTGTAACAGTGACCTCCATCACTGTGGGTAGAGCCCCAAGTACAAGAGGGCTCAAGAACTGGCTTGAATCACTCGCTTCTCCCTACCTTAAACTAAGACCCTGCTCAGACCAGAAACATCTCATGTGGAGGGGTCCCAAATTTAAGTGGAAGTGACAATTTCTTCCAAGGCAGAGAGGGCTCATTTCTGTTGGACCTCTGGCCTTGGACATGTCGGTAGCCCTTGGCAGTGCCTTTGAAGCCAAATTTATGACTTAACACTTGGGTCAGTTTTTATTTTAATTTTTTAAGTGGAAATCTTAGGGAGCGGGGCCAGGGATGGATGGGTGAAGGGAAGAGAAAAATAGAGTTTCTCTTTTTAAAAAATCCAATTAACTTAAAATATTTTAATTAAAATTTTAAAAATCAGGCACTAACAGAAAAGTTTCCTGAAGGAACATCTTTGCTGTATGTCAATTAGTGAGCCTGTTCTTGCTGGAGGTTTTCTCTACCGCCTCAGAGCCCAATCTTCAGCCTCCCACACAGATCTGTGAAATCAATTGTCTTCCCCAAACATGTGGTAACCACAGAGAAGTGAAATTAATAAAACTGCTCCAAAAGATGATTTCTAAAGATGACATTCCTACTCTAGTTTTAGGCTTTCTTTCCTGCGGCCAAGTAGGAACCTGAAGTGGGCATAGGAGTGACTTGGTGAGGATCTGGGGTGCTTTTTTAAAAAGAAATTTTAGTTAATCTTAGTAGTTATTGTTGTTGTTTAATTTGGTGGGTAGCGGGTGGACAGAGAAGAGTTAAGGGTGGAGACTGAATAATCCCAAAGCCAGCAATTATGAAGAGCTCAAGTGAGACCTGTCACTCCTGACAAACACATGTCAAAACCAAGCGGGATTAAGCCTGCACTCTACACCCCCACAAACCCCCTCTGTTTGTCTCTCCCAGCACCCCACCTTGGCTGAAGGCTACCACTGAGGGCAGCATGGCCAACATACCCAACCTGCCACTGAATGAAGAGGGCCTGGCTCAGCCGCAGCCCTAACAATACCAGGAAGACAAGCAAAGGACATCAGTCTCCATTACGAAGACAGTTTTCCTCCCATATTATCCCGTCTGTCATGTCCTCCTCAGACTCCAAAGGCATGGCTGTCTCATACATCATCATCATTTTCTCCCCACAAAGATGGAGAGCAGCAGGGAGGGGTCCTTTTTGCCCATCATCCTGCCCTGGATGGCCAAGGGCCTTCCCGTGGTGACAGAAGCAATGCTCAGCTACCAGGGGAGACATTTGCATCCCAATTAGGCACCCCCACCCCCACTCCCACCCCCAGCTTTGAAGAGTGGGGGAGGAGGGCATGGCAGCCAGTTTGTAAATCAGAAGTTTAAACAGATTTCCACAATCTCTGGAGGCCTAGACAGGACATCTGTGACACTGAGTGGGGAGGGAGAAAAAACTCCAAAATCTAGAGCTCAGGAATATGGATACACTTACTCTTGACAGGGTAAAGGCACAATGTCACTGAAAATTAGAATATTATTAATAGTAGTTAATTAAGCTTTGGATGTACTATTTTATTGAATTCTCACAACAGTCTCATTTTACATTTACAGGATATTTATTAGGGGACAAAATTGAGGCTTACACAATCATCCGTAATTAGAAGAAACATATTTGCCTGATTCTAGATCTTGACACGGACTACTGCAGTCATGCTCATTGGTCAGCTATAGAACACTCTAGAACTTTTGCATATGTCCTAAATAATAATATTAAAAGTTACTATTCATTGAGACCTACTGTCAGACCCTGTTCTAAACACTTTACATACGTATTTTCATTTAATTTGCACAGGTAACACCACCCTGACAGACAGGTATTATTATGATCATTATCTACATTTTATAGCTGAGGAGACTGGGCTTTAGAGAAATTAAGTAATTCACCAGGTCCCCTCTAATGGTTGCTGGAGTTAGGATTCAGACTCAGACTCCAGTGTCTATATAACAACCAGCATAAAAGTGACCAGTGTCTATATGCAGCCAACATAAAAGTGATCTGCTGTCCACAAGTCTAGACTATTCCTGTAGAAGAACCTAGCCATGAGGTGTAGGAGTGAGGTATTCATCATTGGGTTCCTCACCAATGTGAACCTGAATGAAATCAATTGAAAATGAATCTCACAGCAAGTCTCAAAGGAAAAAACAAAAACAAAAACATAGCACCATACAGGTGAGGAAAACCCCAGGGCCTTCTTTGATTTTGAGAGGGAAAGCTTATGGGCTGATGATGGGCATGAGTTAAATTTTTTCTTGGCATCAGCTTGTGGAGACAATACTTGCTCTCCAACAGGCACTGCCTTGGGCAGAGTGAGGAGCACCAGGGGGACTGCCCATCACAACAAGCATGTAGAGCTCTAGCTCCTAATCCTGACAGTAGGATGGGGTAACCCAGCCTTTCAGCCCTGTGTCAGCTTGAAGGAAACATTAGCTTGTCCTGAGCCCCTAGAATGTCAACTCGTAATCCTGATGCATGGCATTTGACCCAAACGCTTAGGGGAGGACTTCTAGCATTCCCAGAGATAAGATGGAAACAACAGAAACACAACCCAACTCCAAGTGATTGTAAGAGACCCTGTTGGTTTCCTATTTGTCAGTCATTCCTCTCATTCTTTCTGTTAATAGAATCTTTCTCCTCACAGCCCATTGTTTCATGACATTCATGATGGTAACCCCATTTCCCTGGCCAGTGAGTGGCAAAGGAATTGACAAGTGATAATTCTGGCCAATCAGCTATGAGGGGATGTCTGCATGGGGGCACTGGGAAATTTCTGCACTGGATTCACACACACACACACACACAGAGAGAGAGAGAGAGAGAGAGAGAGAGAGAGAGAGAGAGAGAGAGAGAGAAAGCAATGATCTTTTCTCTTCCATTGAAAATTGTCATAACAGGATGTGATAGCTGGAACTGCCATGTTCCCCACCTCAGGCTATCTGCCCTGAGTACTGATCAGCCACCCTGAGAAGAGCAAGCTAGAATGATGGAAAGAACTTGAGTCCTTAAGTCACCAAATTAATCAATCCTAGATCTGTCCTACCTTGGACTTTTGATTGTGTAAGATAAGCATTTTCCTTATATATCAATGGAGTGCAGTGCAGGAAACACTGGTTAAATGGAATTAACTAAGAAAATCCCCACATAGCACTGTTATCAGGGCCTGCCATATAGGAAATCTCAGTTGTTATTATACTTGTCATAGGTGTGTAAAGCTCCCAGTTCTGTGTCTCACCCCTATAAGCTTCAAGTGAAAAGGCTAATAATGAAGGCAACTGGCCCATGTAACCCATTTCAAGTCTGTGAAATCTCAGAAATGTTCAACCTCAAAACATGTTAGTCGAACCATGGCAACAGTCTGAATGGAATCTACGCAAAGCAAAGAATTTCGGATAGTTGAGCTAAGACTACCGATTTATCTCACCTGACTACAAAATCATAAAAACCCACAATAAAGGACATAGAGCTTTGCTGTGAATTTCTTGGCCTTGTTTATTAACTGAATCAAAACTGAAAGTAGTATCTCTCCCCTTCCTTGTAAACTGTACGCTTCAGGAAGAAAAAGCAATAATATCCCAAGCCAACATGTGCATGTTATATAATAAATACACATTACAGATTCTTTGAAAAGGGAATGATTTATAGTTGGATCCTGGCAGCTGCTTTGAAGCATTCAATTTTTCACTTAAGGCTAATTAGAGGATTCTTAATTAGCAAATCTTTCATCCAATAGATTAGACAATGAAGATTTTTCACAATCACTGTAATATTTAGTTCTCTTTTTTCAATTTTATCAAATGAAACTAGAAAGTTATCATTTATAAATAATCTCTGTTCAGGGCTACAAAGCTTATAATCAGGAGATGGTCATGGAGAGTTAAGATTCCTGGACTCCTGTCGCATCCTTGACTCTAAACTTGCTTTGTGATCTGAAGCAAGTTATGTTCTTTCTGGTCTCAGTTTTCCCATCTATGAAATGGAGAAGTTGAATAAACTCAGGGTTTCTCAATCAGCTGTGAGGGGATTCAGCTCTACTGAAATTTAGATAGGATCATTCCTTAGATATTTAGCAACGTTTCTGGCACCTACCCACTAGATGCCAGTAGCACTCACACCTCGACCCCAACTATGATCATCAAAGAAGCCTCCAGACATTGTCAAATATTCCTGGGGTAAAGGGCAAAATCACCACAGCTGAGAACCATTGAATTAGGTCAGGTGTTATAATATCAACAAGGGTCAAGCTGCTATTAAAATGAGAAAAGTAGACCAGATGAAAGAAAGGCAAAATCAAGAGCACGTATCCTACCAGAAAGGGAAGGGTACTTCTTATTTCCAGTGGACCCTCATCATATGTTGACATCGTTTGTCAAGAGACAGCATGAATTTCATGATTATGTGAAATCACTTGACTTCTTTTTTTAATGTTGGCAATTCGCACCTTTCAGCATTTATGAAGGTGGTTTCTGAAGCTAGATGGCCAGAGTTCAAATCCTATTCTTCCTCTTACTAACTTCAATATTGGGCAAATTCTTTATCATCTCTATGCTTTGGTTTTTCTCATCTATAAAATAGACAATGATGAGTGGGTTAGGGAGGGGAGAAAGGGGAGGGGGTGGGAGAGGAGGGAGGGGAAGTTAAATATAAGGTGATGAAAAGAGAACTCAAAAAAAACAAAATAAAATAAAAAATAATAAAGAAAAAGAAAATAAACAATGATAATAACCACCTTGTAAGATTATTGCCAGGATTAAATGACCCAACACATGTAAAGGGCCTAGGGTAATGCATATAATAAATGATCAAAAAAGATTAGCTATTATTATTCCTAAGATATAAAAACACCATAAACCAAACTAAATGTATCTACTGGGGGTGCCAAAAATCTGTATACACATTTTAAGATGTGTTATCCGTGCATTTCTTTTTGAAGTTGAATTGAATTACAGTAACACCGTGTAGTATTGATGTTCTCTCAAAAGATGGCATTAATCAAAGTTAGTGTCACCATGTAACAGGCAGGACAGTCAAAGAAAATGGCAGAAGCGCAGTTGTTGTTCAAGGAGCACAAGACCATTTTGAAGTGGTATTTGAAATTCAAGAATGTTGTTTGAGTTTCCTCAATGTTCTCCTGACTTAACACCCCTTGACTTCTACCTATGGGGGACCTTAAAGGTGTGGTGACCATAGAAAACTAACATTGGTGGTACTTAGGGAAGAAATTGAAACAGAATGAGCAGCGATACAAGTGGACACTTTGGTCATCGTTGTTCAAACAGTAGTTTGCTATAATCAGAAGTGTCTGGACTCTGATGGTAACCACTTTGAGCACCTCTTGTCATTGCAGAAGTCAAATGTGACTTGTATTCATCTTTTGCTGTTGGTATATATGGAGTATCACAATTTCAATACAGTTTTTTTCCTTCCTTAAACTGTGTATACATTTTTTTGGCATCCTCTGTCTAGTGGAGATTCAGCCTAGAGGCTTACAAACCTAAATGACAGGCTTTCAAGGGTCTGTTCAGGTTCTCTAATGTTTTATGATTCCATTTTATGAAAGCAAGACGCTGATTAGCCTCTGGTTAATTCTATACAATCTAGTTGAGGAGAATGAACTATGACACTAGCCAAGATCAGCTAGTCAGAAAAGACTTCAAATCAAATGCCAAAATACATGTTCTCAGAGGTCAGAAAGAGATGATGAAGTGTCATCTGTGCTTTCCATTTTCAAAAAGATTGGTTTTTGTTGTTCTTTTAAAAAACAAAAAAGTACATGAAAACAGAAGAGCATCAAATTTGGAAGCTGCCATCCTCAATAGTATTCACCTAATGGATGCCATGACAATACAATGAGTTATTATGTACTTTCAAGATAAAATAAATTGACAATTATAAGTCGGTATCATTAGCCCAATTGCTTTTCAGTGAGCTAGCTGATAGAGGCAATAATAGATTGGCTTCTCCATCCTTATCCTCCCACTGGAAAACAACATATCCACTCCTGATCAATACTTTGATCTGAGTTACTTATAACACTGTCACACATGAGTGTCTGCTTCATTCCAGGGTGGAAAAATGAAATCATTTTGCAAAATTTAGGTCAGACATTAAATTGTCTTGGGTGAGCTGTTATTCTAGTTTAGAGTCCCATAACCAAATCAACACCATAGAGGATTGCCTAAAGGGGCTGCCTGAATGAGTGGCACCATCTTTATTAAAACTATTTCAAAGAGTCATGGAATAGAATGGGGTCATGGCAGTCCATGTGTTTGAATTACATTTCAGAGAAATAATTTGGGATCATGCCTTTGATTCTTTATAATAAAATTTCACACCGTTTGACCCATAACTCCCCTCCCAGATATCTGTCATAAGAAAATATTTAAAAGCTGTAACCAAAATGTATACATAGAGATGTTCTATACAATGTTATTTATAATAGAAAAAGTAGGTGCCAACTTAAATCACCGATATTAGAAGAACATAAATTAAATTAAGAAGTAGCCTTATGATGAACTATTATGCAGTTAATTTTAAATGGTGTTTCAAAAAATATTTACTACATAGGAACATAATATATAATGTTATGTTAAAATTGATTTTAAAAATTGGTTATGTAATGTGTGTGTGTATGTGTGTGTGTGTGCATATAGGCTGTCCAGAAAAAAAATCCAGCCATAAATGCCTCTATTTTTTATATTACATGGCTGGATACTTTCCAGACGGTCTTCTCTCTCTCTCTCTCTCTCTCTCTCTCTCTCTCTCTCTCTGTGTGTGTGTGTGTGTGTGTGTGTGTGTATTACGAAAACATTGTATATCAAAATGTGAATGAATTCCAGTTATTTGGGGTAGAATTATAAGTAATCTTCCTTTCTGTTTTCTAAATCCTTACACTGCCCTCAGGGTTGCCATATGCAGTTGTGTGAGTTGTATGCTGCAGAAGGGAATCAAGCCCATGGACACTCCAAGTCATGGACCCACGTACTTCATCTGTTCAGAGACGATGCCTTTTTAGATAGATAAAATGGCACCATGCAGGATACTGATTATATTTGAATTTATACAGCAGCACCATGCAGGGTACTAGTATTGCCCTGTTATATTTTTATAGTCTAAAAAAACCCCCATAATATAAAAAAGTAATAGCCATCTATATCAGGGGTAAATAAGAGCCTATGTGGAGCCTGAGGCTTATACAATTTAGGGAACCTTCTTTGTGAAAAGAAAACAAATTTATAATTATAAAAGCAGTAACAGACATGAATTTCAACTTAGAATGAGAAAATAAATCACAAAGAATACTGAAGACTTAAAAATTAGATCTTTTCTCCCTAAGTAACTCACCAGAAATGCTTATATAGAAGTGCTTTCTGATTGCAACCTGGTTTCTCTCCCCACCAGAACACTATACAACTCCCAGCAACCCTCATGCTCTTGGAGGGGGGCCCTAGAGCTTAAGTGTCATTGGCACCATTGTAAATCTGGCTCTGATGTTTGAGGGAAAGAAAAGATGAATAAACTCAGAGCCATTTTTTGCTATTGGTGCTATTTTCACAAATAAATTTTATCTAAGTGATATGGTCCCAAACCAAATAGTCCAGAAGGTAACTTAGGTACCCAACACTACTAAAAGGACTATTTTATTTCAATTTAGCAAAAACATTTGATAAATGCTCATTAATATGTTTGATATAATTTGAAAAGTTGTCTGCTTTATCCAGGAATACAGCTACCTTCTGTTTAATATTAGTTCAATTTTTTTTTTTAGAAAATTTTAAATTTTAAAAAAGAGTCAATCTGCCATACTTAGAGTTCTCCATTGGATGAGAACAGTAAAGAAAACCTTCCTTAGGAGTCCACACCAGCTTCTTCAGGCAAAGAATACCTGTGTATTCAGAGCAGATATGTCCCCAGGGAGCCACCGGGGGTACTGAGAAGGTTCTTATTGCAAAGGGGTAGCAGCAAAAGAATGTTCCTTCAAGTCAAACAAAATACAAGTCCAAACATCAATCAAAACAGACTTTCATATAAATACCATCAGTCAAAACTTGACCCCCAAAGTATCACCTAGACCAGAGGCTTTTGAAAAATGTTTGAAAGAGAATATTTTTTAAACAAAATCTTATACTGAACTCCAATATATAAATGAATAAGGATTTTCAATAATGTTATACAAAATGTGAAAAAAACACCCGAACTAAAACTACCTTCAATATGTCATCACAACATGCCAGTGAAGATGTCAGGAGTGAACGTCATAAAGGAAGGGAATATTTATCCTCAACTTGTATTGTTTTTTTTTCTCACAGAATATATGAACCTATAACTAGTTAGTGTGGGTGGTTGGAGGGAAAGGAGGCTGATGTGTCTATGATGGGTTTTGTACTGTCTGACCTTTCTTCAAATAGATTAACCTATTGCCTGAGTCATGAAGATAAGTTTCCTTTAACCTCTTTCTTTCCCCTTACCTCCTTACCCAAAACACACGTAAACAGGGGCTAAAAATGATCACATAGAACCTGAGTAGCCTCAATTTTTAGTGATCTCTTTCTTTGGCTTCCTTGAGCCCAGGGAAGTTAAACAGATCAGAGAAAGCTGTTAATCAACTTTAAAGCTGTGCCTTACATGGCTGTCCCCAAACCACCACCAGTGTGTAGATTTTAGTCAAGCCCTTCTGGGTGGGAATTACTTATTTCTGAACCACCCCATCAGTAAGGAGGTACCCTTCAGCATAATTGGTCCAGTTGCATCCCTTAGCATCTATCACCCCAAAATTAAATAAAGTAATCATGTCCTCTGCCACTCTCTCTCTTCGACTTGTCTTAGCTAATGTTATGCCCACTGCAAGATGAGAATAATAGGGAGGTTAAACTTCAGCCACAGCCTGTCTGTACGTTGTTTTCTCATTAAAATTTTTTTTAGCGAAAAGCTCAAATGTCTTCACAATGACTCAGAATTCGTCGAGGCAATTCAGACATCTCAATCCCCTTTCCTTTGTCTTCATGGGTCTCATCAGGGAAAAAAGAAATGAGGAAATGAATGATGAGTGAATAATCAAAGCTAAATCCAAGTTAAAAAGAAGTAAATTAATACATGAAAGACACAAGTTGTGATGAAGGAACGTGTGTAGGTGAAATTAGCTCTGACTTCTAAGTGCTTTGATCAGTTTGAGCCTCTGAAAACTTCTATGGGCATGAAATGCCTGCGCCGAGGTGACATCACGGAAGGAAGAGAAGTGATTAAACTCCAGGCTGCCTGTCAGAGATGTTCCAGTCTCTCCTAACTTGTGATACTTCTGTGGAGTTTTCGCAGGAGAGCAGGCTGTCACGTTTGGGAAGAGACAGCACCCTCGTGCTAACTCCTCCTTCCTTTGATGCCTGTAGAACTTGGCCATTAAAATCTGCCTTGGGCTAAAACTCGGCAGGCAAGTTTCCAGTCCAGGAACAGCTTTGACAAAATTTTAATAAAATTAGAACCAGATTGGCATTGGGGGATTTGAGTTAGAGAAAAGTTTATGTACGTAGATTGGCGTGTGAGGATGGCCACACTCTCACTGCGAAATGCTACAGAGCACTCACTCTTGGCCTGCTGGCATTTTGCACACATCCAGTGGTGTCCTTGATCCATGAATCACATATGGGATTGGAGTTTTCTTAGGCAATATTAAGGCATCTAAATGGTCCTATGTTTGGGTGAATTTCATTGACTTCAGTATTATTCTGTACCACCTGGCTCAAGAGGGTAAAAGCTTTAAGAAGAGCAAAAGATAATTTCAAGGCGTTTTTTTTAAATTCAGGCATTTGGTTGTTTTGTTTTAAATTAATAGAATAATTGTGTTGTTTAAAAACACATCAAAAGTGTTTCTTTTGAAAACTGAATTTTATAATATTTAACTTTTCTCTAAGATTTTAACAAAGAAGATTGGCTTACTTCTGAATCAGGGTGTCACACGTATCTCTGTGCCTATTGTAAGAGCTGTGAGGGTGGTCGCGCTACAATAAAAAACACAGAACGAAAAGATCAGAGGACCTCAAAATATCTAATCAGCTCATCAGTTCCTTTTGCCACTGTCCTACCACATGCCTACACCACACAGGGGAACTGGGAGTTGCAGCCTTGTCCTACCATTTATTAGGAACTGTAACTACTGATCATGACGGAATCTTTCCATCACTGTGAGTTCTTACCCTGCGTACTCAATGTTATCAACGCCTTATAGAGAAGCACTGGAGGTTTCTTCTTTAACGACTTAGTCTTAGGACATTAACTAGAGAAGCAACCACTTGACATATGCAATAAGGACCCTGCAAGTGACTTTTTCAAGTATGTCTTATAGATACATTATGCTAGCAAAGACTGAAGGATCCCCACAAATATGTTTCGCCTGTATCCTGTTCTCCTTGGCCCAGTTGTTCATTTCATGAAAGTCCGAGAGAAACCGTGATGTAAAAATGGTATGCAAATTATCTAAAATTAGTGTGAGACTATTTTCACCCTGCTCACCCCTACTGATGCAAAAAAAAAAAAAATTAGATTTTTAAGAAATACAAATCAGAGACTCTGAGCTATCTGGCTCCCATAGACACCTGCAACGTAGTACCAATGGGAAAAAAAAATATTGGGGTGCCAAAAACATGTATATACATTTTAAGAGCTGTTACCTATGTATTTCTGGATGCTGATGATAACCACTTTGAGCACCTCTTGTAATTGCAGAAGTCAAACATGACTTGTATTCATCTTTCATAATTGGTACATATTGAGTATTACAATTTTAACACAGGTTTTTCCTTTCTTAAAATGTGTGTACATTTTTTGGCACCCTTCATATATTTGCTTAAGTACTCGTCTTTTCATAACTAGAACCACTCAACAACCATTTGATCTTTTTGTGATCCAAATGAGCATAATAACTTTGAAGATTTTTTTTGTTTCTTTGATTTTGGTATTTTTTTAATGCACAAAGAGGCCAATTCTATTGTCTTGGTTTAATCTGTATTTTCTCACAGCACTAGCAGATTGATTGTATTTATGTGTTTTTATTCCATTTTTTTTCTGATGTCATAGATACAGCAAGAGTGCTTGTCTCTAACTTGCGTTGCAATGCCAGAGCTAAACAACAGTGAAAGCCTTCTAGGACAAGCTCTCCTAAAAGCACATCCTCGCTTTCTAGATCAGTTCCTCCCCTTAAAAGTGTGTACTAACTCCTAATGGGAAATTTCTGTTTAATATCTTCTGGTTTTTGTTTCTAGGAGATCCTTTCATATGATGAATTCAGTAGCTACTTTGGGCCAGGGTCAAGACAATCCTCATTGTCATCCTTCTGGGAATGTTTCATTACTTGGGTGTATTTTCAGAGCTGGCTGATTATCCCGCCTTGACAAACGTCTACCAGTAGGTTGTTATTTTCATTGTATTTTGGACAATCACCCTCAAGATCTCATGTGCCCATTAGTCCCTGGGTAAGGCCCAAGGTCAGATGACTTTCCACAGAGCCAAATATGGAGAAAACAAAATAAAACAGAACTCACTGAGCCCTAGGCAGGAGGAAGAAGAGGGATGTTACACTTTCAGAGCAGCTTAAATTAGGTTGTGTTCCCACAACGCAGTAGGAACCCCTCCTACGTTATGCATGTGTTCAAAGGGGTTATGGCATGTGGTATTTTCCCATCAGCATGCCCAGCTTGTGCCTATAGTAGATAATGTGTAATACACGATCTCAGATTGCCTTCAATCTACTTGAGGGAATAAACTGTAAACACATAAAACAACTAGTAAATTGCTGGCAAATGGATGCTAAAATGTATGTCAGAGCACTAGTTAATAAGACACAGTAAATCTGCTTTTCAAACCTCTCAGTTCATAATGGTTCATTATGCAGTTATCTACCATAAACACAGCATCCTTAATAATAACTCGTTTCTACTTTTAATTAAAAAAGTCTACTCTTCCCTAATTTCTCATTAACTTTTAGTCAATGAGATTCTGTTAAAAATTGACAATGATTTTTTTTTTAAGATAGAATGGTGGGACCCCAAAAGATGCTATAAGCCATCAATATATTGTTTTCTAGTTAGGTTGACCTAGCAATGACTATTATGACTCAATAAATCTATTATTGGAATGAGAACTTTAAAAAAACATGATTACTGTTGTAACTGAGCAAAAACCACAAGTCCAAAATGTCATGTGGCCATGGTATCACATGAGGTGGTGAAATGTCAGCCACAGACATCTACCAAACAACACTGTCATGTTCATTTGCACAATCACAACAAAGTTTTATTAAGAGCTTGTGGTATGCCAAGACCAAAGTGCACAAAGATGAATGAAAAGAAATGGTTAAAAAATACACACAAAAAAAATTAATAAAATGCAGTGTGATAATTGCTATTAGCAAAAGAATCTAGAAAGCATTATGGGAACACTTACAGGAAAGAAAAGCTCTCTTAGAAGGCAACAGGAAGACAGCAAGGAGAAGGTAAATTTTGATGTGGGTTTTGAAGGATGAATAGGAGTCATAAGTATACGTAGCAGGCACAGCACATATAAATAAACAATTATTAATATGTTTATCATTAGTTTAAAAGAATGAAAACACACATTTCCAAGTGAGTGGCTTAGCATAGCTGGAAAGGAGAGCATGAGGGAGGCACAGGGACCGAGGTTAGGAAAAGGTAGTTGCAGGTTTGTTAAGGGCTTTGCTAAAGAGCAAGGAAGGGAACTACTAACTGCTTTTAAGTAGGATAATGATGTGATCAGTAAGTAAAGGGTATAAAGACAGAGGATATGAGGTGGACAAGGAAGGCCGATAATACAACAGCCAGGGAAAGAGGTAATGAGGACCTGAACGATTTACATGTATGTTTGTTTGTTTGTTTGTTTATCGTTTTCATCTCTTTCCAGACAAAATTTATGATAGCATCCAAGGATACATAAAATATAAAGTGGCATAAACTCAATGTGAACCCAAAGAAGAACAAAAAACTAGATGAGCGGGAGGAAGTGCTCCCCCTGGTGAGGGTACATGCGTGGAAAGGAAATGGATCAGCTGGAATGGAGTCAAGCATTTTTCAGCAGGGTCCGGCCACAGGTTCCTTGCTGGTCTGCTCACAGGTGCTGGTATTGCCAGCTGTCCCGATAGGTAGCCCTCTTAGCTCAGAGGTACCTGCTGCTGCTTTCTCATGGGGCATGTGGGATGGTCATCACTTGTTGACAGACGCGTTGTAGCCTGAATGTGTCAGGGCACCATCAGCCCTCAGAGAGCAGCTTCCGCAGGGCACAGTACAGTCCCCCTTGCAATGTGGGCATCTCTGGGGCATGCCTAGCTCACCTCTGCTGCTCTGCCACCCTGTGTCAGTCTCAGGCACTTTACTCTTGGGCTCATTTCTCATCCTTTCCCTGTTACCCTCTGTTATCCCCAGGAGCTGATCCTATAGACTGTGTTATCCAGGTTCCCACGTCAGCCGGGTTTTGTACAGACTTAACAAGTAGAAGGGTTAGCAGGAAATTGGAGCTTGCAGGTGGCATCACTGGTGGTCACAGGGTGTCCTCTGTGGCTCCATCTCCTCCTGGATAGGTGCTCCATGGTCCCTGGCTCCTGCACCACGTCCATCCTTTGTCTCTCCATCCTGGAGTTAATATTCATTCCTACTTTGCTAATTTCTGGATTGTTTGACTCTTGGCTCCTTCCTCACCTATATAAGCAACACCCTGCCCTAAACTCCTCCTGTAATAAATATGTAAGTGGTTTCTGTTTTTTCTGTTTCTGTAGGCCCAGCCAGGCCTAGATCAACTTAGGAATGCCCTCCACACCCACCTTGGGTCTGTGGAACGTGAAAGGGTGATCTTTGCCAACTCACACTCACAATATGCTGTGCCAGGGCAGGGTGGCAGATCCTACCACCCAGGACACCCCAGATGAGGAACTGCCTCCAGTCCCACACCTAGAAAACCACCCAAATTCAAGAGAGAAATGTCTGGGAATTGCAACTTCCCATCTCACTACAAGGTGTGCTGGCGGGGAGGACAAAGTCCTACAAGACCCACCAATGTCCTCCTTCAACTCCCCCTCCCATCACAGGTGCTTTTATTTCCCAGTGAAGAACTGTTCTGCCTTGTTCACACCTCGATGGGGACAGGTGGATCCGACTGCCTGTTTTCAGTGAGTCCCATAACTTCTGCCTGACCAGCGAATGAAGGGCTAACCATGTAACCAGGGGGAGCAAGAAGGAGGCTCAGAGTATTTCGCACCTTATGCCATATACGTACCTGTGTAAGACCTGCCCGGAGCCTAGGGTTTTAAAGACATTCCTAGAAAACTGTAGCATGTTGGTAAGTCCTATCACACCAATGGGTTGGATCAAATTTAAATGCATATCAAAGGAAATCTTGTAGGGGCAGAATACCTCACGAGGGAAACTTGCATCTTGCAGAAATGTGGGCTTGCAGAGAGAAAAGAAGCAAGGTCTTTCCCTTAATGGTATTGTATTCCTGGTTATTCCTAATACCATCTGGTGGATGTGACCTCCTCTCCCAGTGACCCACATGCCCATCAGAGAGGAAACAGCACTCTATGGACAGTCATTCATTTTCCTGTTTATTTTTTGCCCCCTCACCCCTTAATCCTTAAAAGATGCACTGAAAAACAGGGCGGCCTCATGGAGCCTTCAAGTGGAAGTGACTCAAAGTAAAACAAAAACCCAAACTCCACTAACCTAAAACAAAGCAAACAAACCAACCCCATTAGTTCTAATTCTATATGTTACACTAGACACAATGGATTAAAACTGTGACACTCACACTTATCAAGCCCAGACCTTGCCATAACCCCTTTAGCTTTATTTTTATTGTCTGAAATTCTCCAACGATTCAATGTCACTTTTTCTCTTTGGGACCATTAATTTTCAGGGTTAGATAGAGATCAATAGTCATAGCTTGAAATTGGCATCTTTGGAGGAGAAATACGTTGTGCCTCTGACATAGATTGGATGGTGCCCAGGTTAAGAAAATGGGGTGCTCTTTCATGATTGTGTTCATCGACAGTGCCCTGAGCATTATTGTATCCTGTTGCAAAGATTCTGACAATCTTGTAGTATCTTATCTATCACCAAGTTTGCTTTCCTCTCCTTTCATACTTGATCTCTAGAGTGGAACTTTACTTCAAAGGCCCTGCCATGAGAAAAAATAGACACGACCAGGTCATTCTCCTTGGGCACTGAGGAGAGTGGCCAAATGGTCCAACGCCCAAATCAAGAAGTCAGTCTAGTGCCTGCCTGCCGCCCCCCGCCCCACCTGCCCAGGGTGTGGCTTTCAGAGTCATCAGTCTCACTTGGGGGACTACGTGACAAGTGAGTACTTTGATTTCACATAACCTTGGGCAAAGTCGGCAGCCACTGCCTGTGCCTGACTCAAGAAGGCAGCCCTCTCGGAGTCACTCATCTGGGAGGGAGGAGTTAATTTACTTTATTCATTTGTCATTTTGATCCATGTGCCCAAGCAAGGAACGGTGAAGGCAATTCCAACTCTACTTTCTCATTCCCTCATTTTAAACATCTAATTGGTAAATAGCCCTATACAGGCACCCTGAAAATACTTCTCAAACATCTCCTTTCTTCTCCTCTCCATCCTCATCCACCCTGCCTCTAGTCAGGACCTTCCCTTCCTGTATGCTCTCTTTGGGCTCACTTCCAGGGAAGAAAGGTTCTCTTTAGGTTCCTCTCCGTCTTTATGAAGAATCGCCCACAACTCTTTCATCAGAGACACCAGTCCTTTCTCCAGTTTGATCATCTACTAAGACAAAAAGACCTGCGATCAATGGCAGCACAGAGTAGCTTGTGGCTCTTGTTAGTTGGGGGCTGTTCTAACTTTGGACCATCCAGTCGTTACGAAGAGCTCAGCCAGAAAAGCAATATGAAGGGAGGGGGGCTGGAAGGACCCCTCCAGATCAAATCTAACCCTGTATTAAACCAGATCTGCAGAAAGCTCATTAAAAGGAGATTATCAAGGGCTTATTCATGACTTTACAGAGCCATTCCTGTCTTGTGTCAATACCAAGAAGGGTGAGTTTTCCTTCTTTTGAGGAAGTGGTAGCAAATACATATTCATTTTTACCCTCTTGAACTGTGGCCCCATCTCAAGTATGAAAACACCTGATTTGGATTGAATATTTATTTGAAATGAAACTATTCTAAACCATAAATGATTTAAAAATTTTAGAATCTGATCTAATTTCACAGTTTGGATAAAATTTAATATCCTTTCTTCCAAGAGGGAATGGGAACTTGTCAAAGAAACCTAAGTGCCTTCATAAAGAAAATTAAGTATTGTTTGCACATAGCTGAGAGATGACTATTCAATCATTCCCAGTATGCCCCATATACAGAACACCTTTAAACCACAAAGGAAACACAGCTGGGGGAAAAAAAAGCATTTTCATCACTGTAAATGTTGGTAGGTAAGGCTCTCCTTTTTTCTCTGATCAGTCCAGGAAGATCTCATTAAGGGAGTGGACAGCTGGATTTTTTAATGTGTAAGAATAATGACTCAGCAGGGTTTGGGAATGGAAATTCTGGGCAAATGATGCTTCTTGCCAAAAAGTTCAAAGACAGGAGAGTGAACGGGTGAAGGGGAATATGTCAGGTGTGTGTTTAAGCAGCTCTTGTGTCTCAGCTGCAATCCACTCCCCCACCATGCTCTGCTCTGTAACACAGGAGCTGGGATTCAGCAAACCGTCTCACTTCTGCCAGCTGGATCCTTTTGGGTGCTGCTCATGGAGACAGAAGAAGGAAAACACGAGAAGGGAGAAGGGACATGCACATTGCTGTCTGCTTTTTGTCCATTTTGTTTCTATTCTATGGCCTTTATCTTAGCAGTAGCTGTTGGTTCCAGTTTCCAGTTTTCTAATCTCCCAGAACTCCCACATCTGCGGGCCATGATTCTTCCTCAATGGCCTTGGCCTTAGCTCTGTGTGTCCATTTCTCCAAGCATCTAGGTTACTAATCACCCCAAGCTCTTCTCTCTGCTCCCTCAGCTACTTTCTGTAGCCAAGGCTTCTGTGGTCATTCAGTATTCCCTTTGGTATACTTTCAGCCCTTCAATACCTGTTTGCCTAATTCCTTATTCAACTTTATTTAAGAGAGGGAAGATAGGTTGTGCTTGCCTTAAAATGATGACAAAACATTTGTACATCAAAATTCAAAATATAAACATGGTTTGACAGCAAATTTACAATGGAACAGAGGGCCATTAATAGATTTGTGTGTTCAATACTCTTGTTGGACGACCCATCTACAGGAGGTAGGCCATTTATTAAAATCTTGAGATTTACCGTTGAGTCTATCTGATGGAATTCCTGCATATTGAATGGACAGGGACAAGTGGAACTGTTTGGGGTCCTGGTTCATCATTAACATGGTCATAAACCTCAGATGGAACACTTAGGAACTCCTAGCAATTATGGGAAATACCTTAGAAATGTCTGGAAGGGAAGACAGCCCATCAGCGATGCTGTTGCTTGTTGGAGGTGAATCTGTGCATCAAGAAGTTGTCCATTGGATTAAGCACCATAGAGACCAGAAAGAGGCACAGAGAAGAATTTCCGCACAGGTTTAGGAATGAGAGGATCTTCAGTGATCTTAGTAAGTGTGGTGTCTGAGGAGCGGGGGTGGCAGAGGCTGTTGTGGACAGACTCCAGTAGTTAGTCAGGGCAGCTTTCTGATGCATCATTTCATTAGTGTTTGGGAGTCACTGCTAGGCAGGTGGGAAGCCAAGTGGTGTCTGCTGAGGCCGACCTACAACACTCTTGTTAGCACTGATCGTGTTTCTGAACAATCCCATGCTTGAACCGGATCTAATGAGAAGCCTGTGAAATCATGTTTTCCTCCACTTAAAACCTGTCTTCAAACAGACTCCACAGCATTCTGCCCTCCACTCCCAGTGGCTCACATCCAACTGCTGCTCCAGAAATGTTCAATACTATTCTTCTGGTCCTACTGCAAAAGGTACAAAAATACATCCTAACACCATAGAGGGAAGATTTGCTCATCCCAGTTGTTCTCTCATGGAAAGGAGGTAGATTTTCTCAGCCATGTGTGATTTCTCCTCATGGAAGAGAGAAAGGGAGCAGCATGGTGCCTGGAGCTCTGAGGATGACCAGAGTGGGACTTGAATCCTTGCTGGGCCTAGAAACTTACTTAACCTCTTTGATCCGCAGTTTCTTCATCTGGATTGCAAAAAAGATGATGGCATTTGCCCCGCAATGGGCTGCTGTGGGAAACAATTAACCGAGCATCTAGTACCAGTACTGGCATCGAGTAGGTCTTTGGTCAATGGGAGTTCAAGTTAGTTGTTTTCAGGGGCCTATTTATAAGTCATTAGATTGTTTAAATATATCTCCCAAAATTCCTTCAAAGATAATAAATATTTGAACTCTATTTCATATTCTCTGGGGAGATTTGCAAATAATTAGAAGAGTTCTTTCAGGACAAACCTCTTGATTGACCATCAGTTCATCCCTGCTCACACCCTCACAACAGGGTTACAGCGGCCTGTCCACAGAAGTCTGTGTGTAGCAGAACCTAAAAATCTTTGGGGTTAACTGGAAGAAATCAAGGCAGAACCTCAGGGCAGAGTCCCCACTCCCTCTGCCATACACACGTTATACTTCGAGTACTCCAGACTGTGAAGAGGTGTAATGAGCATTTGACATTTACCTCTCCAGCAACTATTCTCCTTTCTTCCTGCAAAGGTGCTGAGTTCTTAGATTGTTCATGTGCTGGTTTGCCTGTGGTGATCCATCCTCTCTGATTCTCAGCCCCCAGGGTGTAAGTTCCACCTTCATAGTGTACTGAAGCTGATGAGATCATTGGTTTCCCTAGTCACAGGTATTTGTTCAGGGTTGGGTTAAATCGGTCCACTCTGGTGAATTTCAGGGATTTGACAGAAAATTCTGGGTCAAAATGTTTACTCTTCTCTGATGGGTTTGGCCTTGTGATGTGATAAACCTGGAGCTTCTAGGAATATGAGATGGAACCTGGAAATGAATCTGACACAGGAGAAAGCAGAGTCAGGAAGAGAGAGACTTGAACTTCAAATCAAGTCAAAGCTAAATCAGCATCCTGAGTTTTCAACGACCAAAGACAGCAAATTCCCCATTGTGCTTAAGCCAGTTCAAGGCCAGATTTCTGTCACTGGCATGAATTGAGATTGATACTAGAGGCAACGTGAGAGAATTTGAGTAAGCACTCACCAGAAGAGATAAAACCCCAATTCTCCAAGAGCTGCTACAGAATTTTGGCTTGCTTTCTTTTAGACACTACATTCTATAAATCTGCCACAGGAAACCCTCTATTGGCTTCCTCCAACACAGAAGTGGGAAACAAAGCAGAAATTTAATTTAAGTGAAAAGAATTCACATACATTCATAAACTACCATGTAGGCTGAACTACCACGGTCATTTTGCAGAAAAATTGTGATAACAGCAGTATATGTAATATTAAAAATAACAATAAATTCTTGTTATATTCCAGGGGGTATCAGGGCTCGAATGTTTTCAATAAGATGTCTGTGTATGAAGAAGGGAATCCTCCCCCCAATCCTGCATTGAGCAAAGCCTCCTCCTTTGTGAACTGTAGTCTTCTGCTCTCTGGGGGAACCAAGTGACACCACTCTGGAACCTAAAAAGAGTTTTACTGGTGGCAGTTCGAATACTAACGGCCTTGAACAGTAAATGAGCCATAATCTATACCAGAGATGTTGCTGTAATTACAATGCAATGAAAAAGCCAGAGCTCTTAATTATTTCTACTGTAATAATTAGGCTTGGATTTGTGGGCTAGAAGTGAAAAAGCTCAGCTCAAAATCTGACATCTTTGGCTCTTTGTCATCCACACTTCTGCCCCGAGGGTCAATCAGGTAAATTGTGTCCGGATGTAGCGTGGTCTCTGGTGTTCTCCCGCTGGCTTCAGTGTGAAGCAGCATCAGACAATTCCTCTTCTCCGGCACGCCGTATGTACCAGCTATTCTGTGGAACGAGAGACACAGGCTGGCCAGCAGCAGATATTTAAATGCAAACCCTGCCATCCCCAGGAAGGTACCTGCCCACCTTCCCATCACATGCCAATCTGGAAGATGCCTAGTCACGGCATGAGGAGAAATTTTCCTTTCCTTTTCTTTTTTTTTCTTCCTTTTCTTCTCTCTCTCTTTTCCCTTCTCCCTCTTCCTTCCCCTTTCCCTCCCTATCTCCCCCTCTCTCCCTCCCTCCTTCCCTCTCTCCTTTTTTTTCTTCCCCCCCCCCCCTTTTTTTTTTTAACCTCTGAAGGGATTGGAAATTTTCGTGAAGGAGCTCTGGCAGATAAAGAGTAGAAAAGTAGACTTCTTGAACTTTCAATTATAGTTTCCGTCACTGATTTTTCTTTTCCTTGTTAACAGGGTTTTTAGTTGCAAGCTACAGATACCAATTCTGGATGACAAGCAGAAAAGATTTTATTATAAGGATAAGAGGTAGCTCACAGATTTGAAGGAAAAATTAAACAATCAGTAATAAAAGTTTAAGAACCGTAACGGGTCTGGATCCAGGTAGTAGGAACTATGAACATTTCTTTTTAGGGCTCTGCAACAACCGTTTCCCTTCTTTGCAATAACTGGGCTGAAGAGTCAAATTCCTGGGCAAGACAACCCATTCCAACAGGTTGGCTCAGCTGCCTCAGGCTTAGATCCCAGGGCATTTTGACTCCACCAAGACTGCTCCAAATAGAGGAGGGGGGAGTTCCCCAATGGGTTATCAGGAAAAGAAAAATGGCACATGGGTGGACAAGAAAACCATCGATGCTGTTTACCCTACCTCTGATCAGGCTGCCTCCCCTTTCTGACGTGCCCTACCCTATTCTGCCTTCTGAGTCCAAGTCAGAAATCACCTACCCCCAGGAGACCCTCCCCGACCCAAAGGCATATCCTCACCAGGTACTGGCATCCCACAGTCCCCTGGGTTCCCTTCTCTCACTGTCCTTCAAACACTGAGTGTAATTATCTGAGCCTCTGGGTTCCTTAAGAAAAGAAACAATTTATTACTCAATCTTGTATCCTTAGCACCTAGCACATGGTGGGCATTAAACAGATGTTTCTTGGATGATTGTTTAGAAGGAAAAATTAACCAGTGAATAAATCTGATACTTTAGAATCTGGACTATCCTGAGTTTAAGTTACAGCTATCTTTATAGATAGAGAAAGAATCAATTATAATGTATTGACCCAATAAGTGTCATCTACAAGGCAGCATCAATACAAATTTCTTAAAAGATTTAAGTTGCAGCTTTTGGGACACAGAATATTAAGTATCTATTTATTTATATATAGGTTCTCCGGAAAGTACCAAGCCATGTAACTGTTCTCATGTTGACAAAGGCTGGATTTTTTCCAGACCCACTTAGTATGTATAAAGAGTGAAGGTAATCACTGTCATTCTGCTAAGCCAGGAAATATGGAGATGAGCTATGTCCCTAAGTATCACCGACGTGTGAGCTTCCTGAGGACTATTTTATGCTCTGGCCTACACAGTACCTAATCCAAAGCAGACGCTAGGTAAACACGCCAGGTGAAATAAACTAAACCACAACAATTCACCTAAAATAGCTGCTGACACCTAAGTTTGCCTTCTCAGTTAAGGTCTAATTCATCATATTTTCATCTGTCATGCTCTCCCATTCAAGGTAATCAGAAAATGCCCACAGATTTATAAAAGAATTTTCCAGGTGGCCTTCATGTGAGTGCCTCTTAGTCGGTGGGACCTGGTTTGCTGACACGTACTATAGATTTGGGGAATGTTGAGAGAACTAGTGATTAGGTAAGAAGAGCTGAGGTAGGTTGGACCTTCCTCCACCCTCTGGCTGTCCCAGGCAGGATAACCATGCTTTCAGTCTCAATTTGATTAATACCTACTCTGACGGGGCTGAGAGGCCCTGGGCGTGGCATTCATCTCCTAGGTCAAGTCTGTTTTTCCACAGTTAAGACTGTGACTTTGTGCAAATAGAAAAAGGTACTGCCTACTACAAGGTCAGATTAGAAACAAGACTCTTCTTCAGGCCCCCGAATCAGCAAAAGGTGCCGCTTTGATTGGATGTGCCCATGTAAGGGGTGTAACCCTTTGCCAGGGGGTGTTGCTTGGGGAGCAGTCAAACTGACTCCATTTAGGGCCCCCATCCCTTGGTTAGCACCTTTGTGAAGTGAAGGGATGGCACACCCTCCATAGCATCCATGCCCAGGATAAGCCCTTACCCCAGCGAGAAGAAAACATGACATAGAGTCAAAACAGGCACTGCAAATCTGTGAGGTCCTGCAGGGAGTAATAGACTCCCCCACATGATCTAACTGGGAAAGCCATAAGGAAGGGCAGTCTTAGCATCAAGAAAGGGAACCGATTCTTTACATTTTAAAATACTAAATCTATGGAAAAGTATAAATATCTATGTATGTATTATCAACCACCTAGATTTAGCAATAACACTGGATCATGTTTGGTTCAAATAGTTCTTAAGCCCTCCCGCAGCATACGACTGCCATCCTCTTTTCTGTCCTCCGTCTCCAAACTCTCCTCCAGTTGACACCTCTTCTCCCTGTGCTTGTTTTTGATACTTTCACAATGTAGTTTTACACAAACAACATTTTTTAAAAATATAATTTAGATGTACATATAATAAATATATAAACTGCCTATATCATATATAAATATAATTAATACAGAACGTAACAGTATATAATGTTGCTATCAAGTTTGGTGTGTTTTTACATTTTTTTCTAAATGTTATCATTTAATTCAGATCTTTCTATAGTTTCCCATTTCTATTACACTATTATCTTTCAGAGATTGATCCATATTTGTACATGTAGCTCTATATCCTTTGCTTTCACTGCTGTATGGGATTGCACTATGAGACTAATTCACAACTCATCCTTCTATTGATGGGCATTTAAATTGTTTCCAATTTTTTTGCCCTCACAAATCATGATGCAATGAACATTTTTGTGCCTGTCATTTTGTATGCGTGTGTAAGAGATTTTCTAGGTTATATACATTGAAGTAGAATTGCTGGGTCTTAGGATTTACAAGGTCCAGCAGAAGTAACGCCCAGACTTGAGCTATGATTTTATTATAAAATCATAATCATACATGTTTATGATTTTACAATAAAATATTTGATCTAGATTACCAACTCATTAAAAAGGAGGCATTATTTGTGCCGGACCCTGTATATCCTTCAATTTTGATAGACATTGCCAAAGTGCTCTCTAGGTCTGTACTACCAATTTACGCTCTCACCAACAATGTGTGAGAATACTTGTTTTCCCATATCGTGCCCAAAACTGGTTTTATCAGATAGTATTACTTTGGCCAACCTCAGAGGTGTAAAATGGTATCATACTATGGCTTTAATTTAAATTATGCTTGTTATTAATGAGAATGAATTTCTTTCTTTTTCTGTGACTGTCCAGTTCATATCAGTTTATTTTTCTTAGATTGTCTTTTCTTATTGATTTGTAAGAATTGAAAAATAAATTTTATTAAGAATTATTTGTGGGGAGGAGGACAAGATGACGACTGGAGAGGAGGTCCCTAAAGCCTCTCCCAGAAAACACAATTGAACGGCCACCCAGGAGCCAAGAAAGAGGACCCTAGGTGACAAAAACTGGCAGCTGAGACATCCACGCATCGCAAGTAAACACCTAAGGTTTGGAGAGAAAGGGGCGAGCGGGAGAGAGGGGAGGGAGCAGAGACGGATCGCAACAGGACCCGATCGTGGCTGACTGCAGTGTGTGGGAGGGGAGAGCCATGAGGCGACAAGAGGAAAAGCCCTAGCACAGTGGGAGTCATTGGGGAGCTGGGCTGGGGAGCTGGAATTTGGAGCGGCGAGTTGGGGACAGACCTTGGGAGCCAGCCTCTGGAACTCTTGAGTGGTAGCAGGGCTGAGCGAGGACTCTGAACTGCAGAGACGACATCTTGGCTCTAGGCTCCCTAGGGACCCACAGCACCGGCGCGCTGAACTGTGAACTCTCTCCATATAAAAAATTAACTTGAAATGGATTAAAGACCTTCATATCAGACCTGCAACAATAAAGTGTATAGAAGAAGACACTAGTACTAAACTTACAGACCTAGGACTCAAGGAGGACTTCATGAACCTGACCTCAAAGGCAAGGGAAGTAAAAGCAAAAATAAATTAATGGGATTATATCAAACTAAAAAGCTTCTGCACAGCAAAAGAAACCATCAACAAGGCAAAGAGACAGCCAACTGAATGGAAGAAAATATTTGCAAATAACATATCAGATAAGGGTCTAATATCTAAAATATATAAAGAACTAATAAGACTTAACAACAAAAAGACAAACAACCCAATTAAAAAGTGGGCAGAAGAACCAAACAGACACTTCTCCCATGAGGAAATACAAATGGCCAGCAGACATATGAAAAAATGCTCATCCTCATTAGCTATCAGGGAAATGCAAATCAAAACCACAATGAGATCCCACCTCACACCTGTGAGAATGGCTGTTATCAACAAGACAAGGAATAACAAGTGCTGGAGAGGATGTGGAGAAAAAGGAACTCTGGTACACTGCTGGTGGGAGTGCAAAC